>JAULBZ010003496.1:0-16322 GCA_032360805.1 Neoturris breviconis
AAAGGGTAAGCAAAAAGTATCAATAGTACTTCCTGGAACTTTAGACTCTTTCCAAACAATACAGTGACCAGTTAGTTCACAATCTATGCCTAAAAAGTAATGTATATTGTTAGATTTCAGAAATTTGTAAATACCGCATTACAGCATGTATAAGTCGAGTTTTAAAGATATCATTTTTAGCTAAAAAATCACCCCTCGACTTAAACACCGTATTTAGTTCTAAAAAAAATTATATCGATACTATCTGATCGTTCTCAAGCAAGGAAAGTCTTATAAGGAATATCACTTATCATCATGTGGTCAAAGTCTCATAGAAAATTATTCTTCAAAAAAATTTCTAAGTCCAAATTTAATTCTGGTCAAAAAAATTCGAAAAAAATTAAAAAATTCTCCAAGTCAACAAAAATCATAAATTGAACATTTTTTGTAGTCAAAGTCTCATAGAAATCAAAAATGTGTCCAAATGTGACTCTGGTCAAATCCTTATAAACAGAATTCAAAAAATTTCTAAGTCAACAAAAATCAAAATTCAAATCACTTTTGAAAAAATGCCTTTTTCGCCGATGCTCGGTCCTGAGTTGACAAAATTGAAAATAAATTGGCCATCGATCTCGTAATATTGCCTAGAATGCCATAATCAAATTCCAGGACAGTACCACGCCTCTTCGGTACAAATTCAATTTGGACCCTTTTTGCCCCAAAATTCGGGACCGCGTGGACGAAATCAAGAATTTATGTTTATTTTCAGCAAAAGTAGAGGTTCGAATGTTTATAATTAGACATTAGTTAATGTTTTATAATGTTTTATAACCCCACATAAGAGGGCATGCGCCTTTAACAAGGAAATCTAATTATTTCAAATTTTTTAAATGAAATTTTAGCCGCTTAAAGGCACATGCACCTTTATTTTTCAAACAAACAGAATGCTATCCAAAGTAACTAAATTGTTGGACATATTCCTCGAGCATACTCAAAGATTTGCACAAAACAAAAGTGCCATGTGCATATTCAGTTAAAGGATTGAAACATCAAGTAAAGAAAGTTGAAACTGTAGTAAAAGACATTTTAACTCATATGAGTAAAAAATAATTATTATTATTATTATGGTGAAAATACATGGTGCTTTGTTATTTTTGCTTAACCAACGACTCCGAAATTTTGTTCATGATAGGGCACATGTGCCTATATCCGGATAACTTTTAAATAGGATGTGCTCTTCAAATTCCTTCAAATTTGTTATGTTCGTTATATTTTGAAATTAAAGATTTTTTTCAATTGAGAAATAATTATGTTATAAGCACAATCGAGTTTCATTTTCCCTCAAAAATAAGTACAACCAGCCTGGAGCAAAATTTACGTGTTCTTATAATAAAAAAATGTGTATTGTAAACTTTTTTGCACCAACCTAAACAGCGTCAAACTTTTCATTGTTAATGTATAATTAAATGGCAAATAACCTTCACATGCTCAACAAGAAAGTCCTTGAAGTATGTACCAAATAAACGATTTGATACGCGAGGTATTTCAGTGGTTAAAATAAGAGCAAATAATACCTGAAGCTATACTCAAAAATCCCTCCTCCACAGTGATTATTTACTATTGTTTTGACCACTTTATTAAAATACATACTGGGTGCACCAAATCCTTTTGTTCTCTTTGTCACAACAAATCGACTGCGAGTTCTTTCATAATATTCTCCAAGAAGTTTAGTAAGCTCTTCATAAGAAGAAACTGTGAAATATTCACCAATGTTTTTATTTGATGACTCTTCGCATTCCCCATCAAGTTCCACCTTCATTGTACTACTTTCATTAACTTGCTTTACATTTGATTGTTCAGGTGTTGCTGGAATGCTGGCTAATTTATCCAGTCTTGCAGTATTTACATCCTCAAAATCAATGGGCTGTTCATTTATTTCACAACCGATTACTTCACTTTCCTCCACATTGACTTCATGGGTAGCTGACTCGGATTGTTTTTTATTTGGTATCATACTGCCAATATCATATTCATTTGTAATGTTTTTATCAATACCAGTTGTGACATCATTGTTTGTTGACGTTGGTAAAGATCCTATTTCTATATTCATGTTCCTTGTGGGTAGAAGATAGTAAAGGTTCAGGTGTTAAAATAGTAATATTCAAAGGTACCATACCATTGAAAGTAGCCCACCAAACCAAGTGAAAATTAAACCTAAGCACATAAAATATGATTTACAAACACACATTATACAGTGTTTGTATGTTTTTATTAAGATGGTAAAGTGTCAGGTTAAATAAACAATGGAAACACCTTTAACAAGGTAAAGTTATATTAAATCACTGTGGGGAGTAGTGAAATTTCATACCATAGCCTGAAGCAATGCTTAAAAATGACTCCTCTATAGTGGATATGAATTACATACACACATTATACATCATAGCATTAAGATAGAGAGTAGACCTATGTATAGTATTAGTTGTGCTTTTAAAGACTTAGTATATGTTACACTGTATATGCTACTCCGACTATTGTAGTATAGGGTATGCTTTAACCATACATGCTTTAACAATACTGATGTTCTCTGAAAAAAAATTATATATCTATTTTAGTTTCATTTAAAAATACATATAGGGTGGTTTCTACTGCCCTATTAAAGTTTTATTTAATATATTCATTTTATACATAGGATGGTTTTTACTAGCTGATGTTATTAAAACTAACAAAAATAAAAAAGCTAGAAAATAGAGAACAATGTTAAAGAAGAATAAATTTTCTTTATTATATATTCATTATCTTTTTATAAGATTATTTTATTAAAAAGTTCCTCTGTTGAATTGTGTATTGTCATTATATTTCTAATTTGAATTGGGAGTAATTAATAATGTTAATAATTTATACTCATGATAGTTATTAAATGCTTTATGGCCCTAAAGTGAATACATAATAATATTCATTCCCAAATTGAAGAAGGAAGCTTCTCAAACTCGAAATGGAGAATAAAATTTTTGAAATTCAAAAAATTACTTTTTATAAAAAATATCACTATCACCTAAAAAAATTGAGGAAGAAGCTTCCCCAACATACGAAATATCTGCCAAAAAAGATTCATGGTCTAAAGTCTCATGAAAAATTAAAATGTCAAAAAATGTCTCCAGTTCTCCCTTATCAATTTAGCATGTTATTTGGGTGAATGTGGTCAAAACCTCATAAAATTTAAATGTTCGAAAATTTTCTAAGTCTCCCCTTTTAAAAAATCCCTTTCTCGCCGATACACGATCCCAAATAGACGAAATCAAACAAAAAATTTAGCTAGTGGTCTCGGAAATATTGCCTAGAATAACACAACCAAATAGTAGTTTGCCAAAACCCAATTTGCCTGAAATTCAGGTCCGAGTGGACAAAATCGAAAAAATAGTTGCGAGCCTTTCTAGAATACCGCCATGAATGCTGGTACCCAATTTCAAAATGCTAGCCATTCAAGAACATGGACTATTAAGAAAAGCGGGTCGATGTCGCTGATGCCGCAAAGTGATAGCAATAGCCCATTCAAACTTTGTTTGGTGGGCTAAAAATGTCCGCATGATTCAACAATATTCCAATTTCATTGGTTTCTTCATAACAAAGACACCAATCAAATGCAAGATGATTGATTTAATAACACACTCCTCCCTCTTTGATAATACTATACCACTTCCCCCATTATGTTCTGTACAATAACTTGAAATAAAATTTTCAGGAGAACTATATCGCTTTATCTGGGAAGCAAAGAAAAATTCTTATTCTGCCATTGGTTCAAATAAAAGCTATATAATCAATGTGGAGGAGTAATTTTTGAACATTGCTTCAGGCTACAAAGTCTGAAGCTACGATCATCCCTCCTACACAGTGATTATTTCGATCATTTGTTGTACTAGCCGCAATAAAATCAGAGTAAAGCTCTCTGAAACAATAACTAATTTTTTCAAAGGCAATTTTGGTGTTCGAAATAAGAGCAAATAATCACTGTGGAGGATAGGCTTTTTGAGCTTTCCAGCTTGAAGCTATGCTCAAAAATCACTCCTCCACAGTGATCATTTGTTCTTATTTAAAAAACTTTGTAACATCAAATAAATACTATAAATTGACTGTAACAATTACTGATAATTCGATAACAACAGTGGTGAATTGTTGAGTTAACCTGACTCATATGAACTTTGCTTTGGTAAGCAAACCTGAATATAAATGCTAGACATGGATGAGTGTTTTTTATAGCATAGTTTTCAGCCTTGAAGCCATACTGAAAAAACACTCCCCCACTGGTGATGTCCAGTAGTTATATTCAGGCTCTGGCAAAAATATTGGTAATTTATTAGCAATTTATTAAGGAAGGAAATAAATATTTTTTAAAGATATAAACAAAAGGTCGTTTCCACTTCGGAAAAATTCCATGCATAAAAAGAAATATATTTTTGTTCCAAGAATTCCAAAGTTGAACTGAAGTGAACAATTTTCTACTTTCTGTACAACAAATAGTTTATTAACCAATCAAATATCACGTACGTTATTTCATTGATTTCGATTCCGTGCATAAAAAGAAATATATTTTTGTTCCAAGGACAGTTTTCCATTCCAAGAATTCCAAAGTTGAACTGAAGTAAACAATTTTCTACTTTCTGTGCAACAAATAGTTTATTAACCAATCAAATATCACGTACGGTATTTCATTGTGTGTATCTGCTCAAAAGAGCCCCCTTCCTCTCAAATTAACGCCCATTCTTGGGATAAAATATTTAATTAGCACTCTTATTTCTGAAAAAGGGCGCTCATTCGAAGCAATAATGTTGAGATGGGGCGCTCATTTGGAGACTACAGATCAAAGCAAAATGACAATTAATTAGCTTCATAGGATTAATTTTTTGTTTTAAATAAAGGTGTTTTACATTGAATTTCACTTCATATTTACAACTCTTACATTAAAATGCTTTCTTCTTTAATCTCAAAGCTTTCAACTGAAGCTTTAACGTTGATCAACTTAACTTAAATCGAGGAAATACGGTACATTCCACTGTTGTAGTTCCGTGTTTCATTTCCGTTTCATGGAAAATTTACTGAAGTGGAAAACAGCTTTAACATGGAAGAAATCCGCAAATCATTATGCAGTCTATTCAGGGTTAAAATATTAATGGAATGAAAGTTTTATAATGTAATAAACATGTTGATTACTTTAATGAAACAAAATATATCAGGGATCAAATAAGAGCAAATAATCACTACAGTGATTTTTGAGCATGGCTTCAGGCTACAAAGTCGACCACTGTATATATTATGGATTACTTTTGTGACTTTCATAATCATAATCGGCTTTTCATCTTCAAACTGAATATGATTATACTCACAAAAGTTCATTAATGTCTTCAAAAACATAAAAACTAAAAAGAACTTCTTTAAAAATAAGAAAAGAAATAAACATCATATTTTTCCAAATTAGTGCACGATGCACTTATCTAATTTTTCAAGGGGTCACGTATTCAAAGTGTATGCGCTTATTTCTTGTACCTTACTTATTGGAGGGAGTATCCTAATTTTGAGACGGAGGATGGCTCCAAATATTAATATTTATTGAAAAAGAGTACTGATTAGTTAGTTAACAGAGAAAAAACCAATCAAGAATAAGTTTGTTCACATGACATTCTTTTTGTCAATAGGTTCTTCTTTGCGTATTCAGCTTTGTAAAAAATGTTCTAGAACATTATGAACTGGCTATTAGATTAACTAATTCATGTTCGGACAGGAATAAAAAGCATTTATCAACCCTCAAGATAACGGCAGAACATCACCTGTGGAGGAGTGTTTGTAGCTGAAAACTGTAGTCAAAAACACTCCTCCACAAGTGATGTCCAACCGTTATCTTGAGGTTTACTTATATAAAGCTACACTTTCTTATCTTGCTAGTTAGATGCAGATTTCATATTTACATATTGACTGCTTTATGCTGTTATGATTAAAAAGCCAATACATGAATCTATCTCAACGAAAAGGGTGCCTGTCAAATCAATAATAAGTGTTCGAAATAAGAGTAAATTATCACTGAGGTGGAGGGATTTTTGAGCATAGCTCAAAGTGAAAGTAGTAAATGCATTTGATTTGGTTTTAAAACTGCGTTCAAAAAACACTCCTCCACAGGTGATATCTAACAGTTATTTCGAGGTTTCCATAATACTCATATTCACTGACTTATTTCGAACCCAATGACATAATAAATATCGATATATACTTTGTGTGCAACTTATTCATCAGATTTTAATGCACTAGCCCCAGAGGCTTCATAACAAATCAAATCTGATGTGGGAGCTTCATCATCGTCTTTATGACGGGGTGAAGTTTCGCTGTCATTTTCCTTAGTTGTTTTAGATCTTGTTACATCTTTCCATGTACACTGGACAGGCACATCATTCGACTTACTTCTAGTGATAAATGTTTTTTGAATTACTACTTTCTTTACTCCAGAAGTTTTAGCATTCTTTTTTATTAATTTCTTTTTGGTCTCGAGTGTTTTTAATCTTTGAGATAGATTCGGAAGTAAATGAGAAAATGCAACAGCAGTAGGGTTATTTTTAAACTTTCCCTTGATCAAAGTTGGAGTTTGTTGGTTGTCTGGAGGCCTGTCAGTGGGAGGAGAAACACTTATTAGATCCTCAGTACTTGTGGAGGCTGTATTAATGTTAACCTCTTCTTGTTGCACTCCAATTGCCTTGTGATCAGGCAATGTGTATGTTGATGTAGATGGCATGTTAAGTGGCTTAGCTTTTATTAGAGAACTTAATACCGACTTAGGTGGTGGTGCATCATTTGATGGCTGATATTTAGTTGATTTTGGCGTATCGTTAATTGTCCGATTTTCAGTTGATTTTGGTGTATCAGATGATGGTTGGGCTGGTTGTACTAATGCTAATGCATTGATTTCAGTCTTGCTTTTGTAACGATTCAGAAATTCTTTAATTGCTGATGTACGATGTACTAATTTAACTTGTGTGTTAGGATTTGATTTACTTAGTGATTTTAAAACACCATTTAACTCATCTTGATTATGAACTTGAATAAACTTTGCTTTTTTAATATTTTCCATGTTAGGTTTATTAATTGATAAGGGTTTAGATGATGCTACTGTTTGTTTATCAATAACAGAGTGAATTCTTGTCGGAATGTGCTTGTCTATATTAACTTGTATGGATTCCAAACTACTATGTTTACTCAATTTTAATTTTATTTTCCCCGCTAATACTTGCAGTTGTAAACGAATATTTTTATGAAGTAATCTGTCTTGAAAAAGAAATGCCATCTTATTTAAATGTAGCAAATAATCATTGCATTGTTGCAGAAGCATTTCAGTGACTTTTAACTCTGACACACATTTGAATATCTTACCATCACTTGCGCATATCTGTGTTCCGTCTGGAATACCTAACGTAGCATGTACATTCACCTTTTCTGATATAGGAAACGTTTGACATCCTTTATCTATTGATTTACTATTATTCATTCCATCCAAACATGAGTAATCAATATTAAACACATTCGAACATCGATACAATGGACTCAACATGTCGTATTTCCATTCCGGTATTTTCGAGAAAATAGCACACATGTGAACACATGGTAACTTATACAGGTGCCAGAATGAACAAGTGCAAAATGGATAGTTATCTAAATCACCAAATGAAATTGTAAATTCACCTTCTTGAAGGTATTGTGATAGATTCGCTACATCCATACTTTTCTTCTTACGAAATTCATCAGATTCAATAACCAATGCGAAATTCTTTTTAGTTGAAGAATCTTCAGTTTCTTTGTTTTTATTTTCCACTACAATTTTAAATTCTAAATCTTTTGGCTCATCATATTTGACAGTAAACAAACCGAGATGATTATCAGATATTTCAAAACATTGCTGTTCTGCTACTTTCGCACCATCATAAATGTATGGCATAACTGTCATTGGGATACCATTACAACAATTCAACGAAGGATGAGTATTAGTGAATTGATCGCAAGATTCGTAATTTTCTTTAGCTCTTGTAATATAACTAAAACCAAAAGCAGTAGTTGTAATAAGAGTAAATCATCACTGTGGAGGAGTGATCTTTGAGCCTAGCTTTGTAGCCTGAAGTTATGCTCAAAAAATCACTCCTCCACAATGATTATTTGCTCTTACTTCAACCAGTGAAAATACGATTAAGACAAAGATTATAACAAAAATTATTATTCCAAGAGTCAAAATAACGGAGTGTTTTTGACTAGCTTTTAGCATTGAAGTTGAAAACAGTTTTAAAAAACACTTGTTTTATTTGAGGCTTGTTACTCCACAAGATACATACACTCAAGATAACCAAACAAAAATAGCAAAACAAGAAAGGTATTGAATATAAATATGTTAAAAATTGAGAAAGAAGCTTTCCCAAAATACAAAATGCATCTAAAAAAAAATGGTCAAATTCTCATAGCTATTTTTTTTCTTCTTCTTTTTTTAAATTTAATTCCAATCCTTAATCCTTATAAACAGGAAACAAAATCAGAAAAATTTGTAACTCAACTATTTAATTTTTGGGCATAACTTTTCATCGAGTGAAAGTCTCATAGAAATTGAAATACTCAAAGAAGTCAACAACTTAAATTTTGAGTATAGCTTTGTGTGAATGTGGTAAAAAGTTTGGATTCTTTTTGCCCGAAACTCACACCCAAATTCCTTCCAAAATATGGCCTTGAATGCTGGTACCAAATTTAAAAATGGTAACACTTCAGTAACATTGTGTCTACTAAGAAAAGCGGGCCGCTGCCGACATTGCAAAAGTGATAGTAATGGTGCTGTTTGGCGGGCTAATGAATTAAATATATCTTGCGAAAAATAAAACCCGCTAAAAATTTAGACTTTTCAGGTAGATAACTGTCCTTGTGGCAACACCTAGGTGTAAAAGAATTTACACACTGTCAGTGTTTGAAATAAGAACAAAATAATCACAGTGTAGGAGGTTTTTTGACCATAGCTTCATGCAAAGGCTTTGTATCATAAAACTATGCTCAAAGTCCACTCTCCTCCACAGTGATTATTTGCTCTTACTTGCAACTGGTTGTACAACTTACTCTTGATAATCATTTGCAGATACTTCGTAAACAATCTTTTCGAGAACAGTTTGAAACCAGGTTTTTGAAGTTCCCATAAAGTCAATTAGTAACTTTTCATAGTTCTTTAAGCAATCAACAATTGATACATTGAGATGACTCATTATGAGAAGGTCTTCAGGGCGATAACCAAAAACCCATTTCTAAAATACAACATGAGGTATTAATGTGAAGGAATGGCAGACTTTTAGATTGATTCAAAAGTGTTAGCTTTATGGCTTCCGGACTTAAGATATCAACACAAAACCTTATTATACAAAATTAACAAAGGATGAAATTAACGTGATTTTCCCGTGAATATGCATCAATATTTTCTGGGTTAATTTTCTGTGCATGCGTGTTAATTCATTCCAAACAAAATTTTATTGAAAGTAGAACAGACGGAGTACCGTCGAATTAGACTGGATGTATTTTTTACAACTATGACATGAGTTACATATCACGACAATACTAATTATATTTACAAAAGTACTAGCTATCCGACATCTGTTTATAAATTTTGTCATAGACCATTTTGTAAATGTTTCTATATTGTATATGTTTTTAGCCTAGGTGATAATATTTGCATTAATTTTCTTCATGTAGATTCATGTTATTTTTTTACCGCATCAAACTGATTTCAGGTTATTCGGGTTTGCATTAAAAATTTCCAGGTTAATTGTTGCACCCTTTGCTTCATCCTTCGTTAACTTATAATGAAGTGAAGATTATATGCTCTCCAGGGATAGCATTAACTTATGTATATTACAACCTGCAAGAATAAATAATAGTATCCTGGTTGATATCTTTACTTAGACCAATAAATTACCAGTTAGATCAAATAAGTACCACAGATGACTTAAGAAGTATAGACATTTATTTTGATTACTAGAAAGAACTTAGATTAGATTGATCAATATTACTGACGAGAAAAAAAGAAAACAGCATATACGATGATAATAAGAGACATTTGAAATAAGAGCAAATAATCGCGGTGGAGGAGGAATTTTTGAACATTTTTGAATCCTCAAAAATAGTGAACATTGGCTATGTTACCTTCGCTAAGTGTAACCAAGTTGATTGAAACCAAGTCCTCAGCTTTGCAGATTTTTGCCAAATATCACTTCCTTCAAACAACGCAGCAGCTATTGAAAGAGAATCTTCTGTATATGAATATGCCATGTTTCTCAAGAAAGTGATAACTTCTTCAGAATAATCTTTCAATTCGTTTGACGGCATATTCAGGAACTCAAGCCATTTCTCTTCACAAGAATGAGGTGTAATGAAATACTGGGCATCTACAACATAGACCATTACTCTATTATTTAGACAGCTTTTACAATGTCCAGAAAAAAGTTGCACCATTATCCTCATTAAATATATTAAGCATGGGATTTTTTGATCCTTGTAAGCCTGGGTGGGCATTTGAGCCCGCAGGCAATATTTCTGCTGTAACTACTGTATGCCCGAACAAACATTTTCAAAAGTAATAATACTAATTTAATTTAATTTAATAATGACATCATCTAAACAAATAAAATAAAGAAATTTCTGGTTTGTAAATTGCTTGAATCTGGTGTGTAAAATACACAAAGTTGCCACCTGTACTAAATAATTACATAAACTATTTATATGAATTTTATTTCGCATCCAACATTAATGCGTAGTAAACACAATAATTGAAATTTGTGGAATTACCCCCATCTCAAAAAGTAATTACCCCACTATGTCTTTTTATTATCTAAAGTCGCAAAATTCTAATCCCATTACATAAAACTACATAAAAAGTGTACGAACAAAGTTGTTACTATGTTAGCAGCCATCTCCAAAATTCGTTACCAAAAGCAGATATCTTAGCAGCTTTAAAAAAGTAAAATTCAATAATTTTGAGAAATTAATCTATGATGAAGAGTGTTAAGTCAATGAACTTGCAAAAGAAACCAATCAATTGCAAGATCATTGATTCAGCACTCTTCTCCTGGTAACGGATTTTGGAGATGGTCCCTTATGTCGTTATAGAATGTTTTACTAAGTAAGAGTGGAAGGTATGTAACAGTTCCAAAAATGAATTCTCACCGGGAAAGGCAGAATCAACAGCTTTATAAATCTCATCACAACAATCAACTATAAAATATTTTGGTCTCCAATATGTATTCCAATCTTTAAGTACAGTTAATCCATTAATCAGACCATCTTTCTGTTCCCTGCTCACCAAAATACATCCAACAGTTTGATAATCAACATTCGTTTGAACCATGACATTAAAAATATCAAATGCAATCGATTTCGTTTTCTTTTTCTTTTGAATATTACACTTTACAAGAAATATAACATCTCCATATCGTTTCAACAGACGCTGTTGTTGTGGAGTCTGGAAACAAAATAAATATGTCCTAATCGGTGCAATCTTTTTAGGTTTAGGGTTCTTCTTCTTTTTCTTTGCTGGGGTTGCATCTAGATCTGGTTCAAAGAACTCATCATCAGATTGCTCTTCATTATAACCTTGAACATCAACATTGAAATGAATATTTACATTTTCATCTTTTACCTTCACGTTCTCAATAAGATTGTGAATAAAATCTTCCTGTGCATGAGTGATGCGTGAAATATTACGAACACGAGTGATGTAGTTACGGATGTCTTGTTTTGATGGATAAAATTTACGGCGAGAAGCATCTGGCGGTTGCTGGTCATGAAACATTTCATCGGTTACATGACAATTTAATGCTTCCATAATTTCAATGTTAGAATACTTTTGAACGTATAACTCTTTGATCAAATAGATTAGGTCTTGGTGGAGAGCTTCTCTCAGTTTGTCACTGCCATACTAAAAAGAGTTAATAAATAATTATTTTATAAAAGTGTCACTGTGGAGGAGTGATTTTTGAGCATAGCTTCAAGCTACAATGCCTGGAACTATGACAAAAAATCTCTCCTCCATGTACAGTGATTATTAACTCTTATTTCGCCCACTGATATAGATTTCTTATCAATATTTCAAGCACAACAGCAAAAACTTAAAACTAACATAATAAGGGAGTATCTCAACGATCTTGTAATGGATTGGTATCGTACCAAAGAAGCTAATCCATTCCAAGCTCGTTGACCTAACACACTTCTGTACAGACTAATATTTGTTGAATTTTGTCAATTTTAGTTGATTTAACCTTACTAAAAAAGTCGATTTTAAAGCGAAACTTTGAGATGATCCCTAAGGTTTTATTCTGCAGGACAACAGTGCTACTCCAAGACTAAATATAATTGCTAAAGGCAGAGATTGTTTGGTTTACCAATCCTGTCTCCTTCCTTCCGTCCTTCTGTCTGTCCTTCCGTCCGCAACGAATTCTTGCAACGAATCACTCCCACCCAGCTAATACAGCACCGTGTTAAAACCTGATAACAATAAGTGAAATCGAGGTATTGATTCTGGTCGAGTTGGCTCCAAAATATATACTAAAACTTGGCGAGTGTTTTGTTTGTTCGGTCAGTGCGGGTTCTAAGTTCTAAGCAGTGTAACGCACCTTTACTTCAGTTTCTCTGCAAAAAAGTTTTTGATGCTTATCTGGTGGAAATTTGAATTGAACTTTCACTTTTATTAGAAAAGCACAGATATAAACCGGCTATAAGAAGTGATAAAGTGAAGATTTTTCTGCAAAAAGCAACGAGATAAAAAATGGCCCAATCCGTGTAGCTTTTGTTGTTGTTTTTTTTTCTTTCTATCTTGTGTAATAGACGAAAGCTTAGAGTTCTCTTATACACTTTCTCTTATATACTTCCTCTGTCAGACTTGTTCAGTGCATACATCTGGCTATATAAATGCTATCTCAACATATTGCCTGTTCAGAATAAACACAGACGAACGACAGAACTTTTTATGTGAAATGATTCCTGTTTTTTGGTCTTAAATATATTTATTATGTGTATTAGCTATATGTAAAAATGTTTACTGCTGTGTCAGCCCTGTACAGTTGAAACGTAATTTTAAATGTCTTAACTCCCAATGAAAAAAATATATATATAAATAAATTTTAAAAACGGTTTGTTTTCTAATTTTGAGTTTAATTTTTTACACTTTGCTCTTTATAGCAAATAATTATTCAGCAAATGAAAGTCAATATTTTCGTTTAATACACAAATAATTAAAACAAGATCATATAAACAATCCTATTATCACAAAAGAATAAGACTCCACCGCAAAGGGTTTATATTTAGTATTCACTTGTAGTCATCTGGGCTCTTTAATAACGTGAAGGAGAGAGCGCACACAATTGCAACGGATATGCTAAGGAACGCAATACCAGCGAGATTGTTCACGCATAGGATGCGTCTAGTTTTATTTAAGAGAAGTGATATAGCAACTTAAATTCGTATACAAATTAAAACTAGCCTGTAAGATCCCAACAGAACATTGATGCTCAGAGATATGAGGAAATCGGCCTGTAAATACAATTTCAGGGGCAACCAATTCTCTACATTCTTTTAACTTTGCTCTCAACTTTGTAGCAGTAATTCTTTTTACCCAATCAGTGTCTTTATATACCTAACAGAAAATAAAGATAAAAATATAACTTGCCTGGACCATATCATGAAACCTATGCTCGCAAATATGAGGTAATCTTCCTAAAATTAACATCTCTGCCGCCACACCTTCCCTTTCTGTAAGTAATTTATCTCGAAGTAAGGCCGAACTGTCTCTCTTTCTTCTCTCAGTTTGCTTGCTGATCTAAACGGAAATAAAGAATGAGCAACTTACTCCATTTCTCTTCATAAAACATAGGCCTAAGTTAATCTTTAGGATAGCATTTCAAGTGGGCATTCAATTGTATATTTTCTGACAAAACTGGCTATGATAAACAAGGACATAATAGATAACTAAAATATCTCCTTGCAGGAAGATCATAGCATTTTTTTCTATACATTTTATTGTGATACTCTTTGATTGCACATTCCCATTGACTAAGGGCCAACTACTTTAAGATTTGGTTTGCAAACCGATCTATTTTTTTCAATTTGGCTTGATTCAAACCTAAAATCAGTTTGCAAACTATCCCAACCTGTTTTCTACCTGGTTTGATTTCAGTTTGTGCAAACCAGTTTTTGTTTCATTCGGTATTGGTTTGAAAATAACGTTGCAAACATCTTCCATTATGAAATTTTGAAACTTCTAATTTTGTCAAAGCAATGAGCAATCAAGACATAATAAATGGCTGATTCCAGTTCGCAAACCAAAGATAGATTTCCATTCTTTTAGGTTCGCAAACCTAGTTAAAATATTCAGTTTGCGACTACAAACTAAATTGCAAACTGGTTTGCAAATCATGTCTTAGTACTCATTTGAACATTATATATATATATATTTTTTTTTGGGGGGGGGGGGACTCCCTTATTGTTGCATTCAGAATAGTTTATATTCTTTTAATATACCTTGTATTCTGGGTACTTAATCACTTGCTTAATATATATCTTGGCAGGACATCCACATTTCTTTGTTGGTATTTTAAGATTACGTGTATTTGGATGACATTTTCCTTCATCCTATAAATAAAAATAAAAATTTGTGTACAGAATAATAGATATCTTAAGAATAAAAAGGACGTAATACACAAGTGTCACTGCGTAGGAGGTGAGCATTGCTTCACGCTTTGTAGCATCTATCAAAGGTACAGTATTGAAATTAGCCCACCAAACTGAGTGAAATATGATTTGCATACACACATCATACATCATAGTATTATGTATATACTAAATAAAAGACATACATACATGCCTATGCACGTACATGACATGACACTAAAAGAAAATAACAATGCAGTTCTTAGGTGCAATGTGTGGTGCGGTGATTCTATAGTGCTTAGAAGTAGAACTAGAGGGAGGAAGAGCACTGAGTACTGATTGGTATTTCATAATAGTGCAACCAACTAAATGCAGGCTTTTTGACATACACCCTTATAATCACTGTGGATGAGGGATTTTTGAGCATAATCTTCAGGATTTGTAGCCTGATACTATGCTTAAAAAGTCACTCATCCATAGTGATTATTTGCTCTTATTTCAATCACTGATATTGCTTGTTGTTGGATCTTTGCATTTATTTAAACCTATAGATGATGTCACTTTCAGCCAATTAGAATTTGTGCAAACAAATTCGGCTAGTGGAAATCCACCTTTAATGAAATTATTAGTTTGGAGATGATCCTCGATGTAGGTCAAAATAAGAGTAAATAATCACTGTGGAAGAGTACTTTGTAGCCTCAAGCTATGTACAAAAGTCCCTACTCCACAGTGATTATTTTACTCTCATTTCAACTACTGCATATAACCTATGTCGTTTCAAGCAGTTTATCCTAAAATTGCACCAACGTTCCTCAGCTGAGCTTCCCTGCATATAGCACTTACTATTAGTTTTTGTATCCTCTCTTTTCTTTTTAATTTCCTTTTTGCACTTGCATCCTCACCATATTGACAAGTGAGAGTATAGAATCCAACTGAGATACGAGGAATGCCATCATATGGAAGTGCAAAACTATCAACTGATCTTCCTGCAGTTTGTTGATCTTTCCAAACAATTCGATGGCCAGTAAGATCAATTTCTAAAGCTATATTTAGCTGCATTAGTTATTAACTGATTTACTAAGGCACCTTCTAATATTTCCGTTTCAAAAGTAAACAAAATTTTGTCAGGTTTAAAAAAACTAAATTTGATCAAATTTAACAAAACTGAATCAATACAGAAGTGTGTAAGGTCAACTAGCTTGCAATGGATTGGTTTCTTTGGTACGAAGAAGCCAATCCATTGCAAGATCATTGACTCAGTAACCCATGTTTACTTAGGCATTCAATATTTATTATTATAAGTTTTTCTATTTTAGACCCGCCATATTTCCTTGTTTTAGCGCCCCACTAGTATTTCAAAATGTTAATAACACAAACAGGAAAGTTTGTGAAAGAGTTAAAATTATTTTCATAAAACAAACTAATGTTTCTTTAGTTTATATAAATAATTGTAACTTGCTAAACCATAGCATTAATTTCCAATATATTGAGAAAAATCACCCCTTGACTTATACACCAGATAGTTCTAAAATATTTTTTTCTGATTATAACCATTTATAAAGGCTCTTGAAAGCCATAAAAATAAGTCTCAAGGTTCGAAATAACAGCCGGTCATCATTGTGGAGGAGAGATTTTTCAGAATATTTTCAGCC
>JAULBZ010003497.1:0-16311 GCA_032360805.1 Neoturris breviconis
TTTCTCAAATTTATTGATTTTGACTTCTTTAAAGCTGCTAAAATATCTGCTTTTTGAAACGAATTTTGGAGATGGTTCCTAAGGTTTGGTAGGTACGCAGGTATACAATATTTTCTTTTGCTTCTAAAGTAGTACGCAATTGGTATGGAAGACCAATAAAAATAAACTATGGTCATTTGCGATCTTCTTCGTATTTTTTGTCAGTTTTTAATTTAACAGTTGTTTTCTCGTTAAAAAATAAATTTTCTCCTTTGCGTCAAGTCGCTTTTCATTTCTAATATAGAACGCATGTATCCGTTTTGTCTCTTACTTAATACTCTGCAGTAAAAAATAAGAAGACGCTTATTAATTTTGGGAAAGTTTTCCACAACCCCCCTCCCCTCTTATTCCAACCCCTCCCCCATTTAGTTATAAATCACGTGAAGTTAAAATAAATAAACTAATCGACTAGTGCCTAACCAATTGCCTGCAACGCAAACCCTATTTGATAGTTAGCGATAGTAAGGTACCATTATTATCATGTTTATTTAGTAACTATAGAAATTTACCCCACCCCCCGCTTAATAAATTGGAATAATTTCCACTCTTAAAAGAGGACACCTTGAAAATGTATAAGGGTATAAAAAAAGATTCACGTTTTCATTCTTTTCGCGTCTTTTAGGCTTTACATGAACTCCTAAACGAATTTCACCCTTAGCGATCTTCCATTTGCTTGCAAATACAAGATCGTTTAAGGTGAAACTCATTTTTTATTTTTGTACCTGCTTTAATAATATTCGCTTTAATCAGCAACCTCGTTTCCAGGGCTTCTTGCCTTTTCGAAATACGAAGAGCGGCTCTCCGTATTTCGAAATGGCACGAAGCCGTCTGAACGAGGTTGATTGATCAGGTTTTGTAACGGCTAGGACCTCCTGAAATACCAAATTTTATCATATAGCTCAGCAAAAAAAACTTGTTCAAAGCCCGCAGTAAAGATGCTAGAACAACGTTGAAACCGTTGTTCTAGCGTCTGTACTGCAGACTTTGAACTTTGAACAAGTTTTTTTCCTATCTATATTTATTAATGTTGTTAAAAATCATTAAAAAATCAGAGAAACAATTTACCAATTTTTTTTGCTTTTATAACCCCCTAAAATATGAAAAAGAATAGATGAATGACTGTTAAAATATCGTAAATACGGGGATGACCGTCACAAATCAAATGAAATAGTATATGCGGAATAAAATACTGTGTCAATGATGTCAACTGTACCAAACCTAGCGGGAAAAAACTTGTTCAAAGTCCGCAGTAAAGACGCTAGAACGACGTTGTTCTAGCGTCTTTACTGCTGACTTTAAACAAGTTTGTGCTTACTGGGGAGAAACTAAATCCATTACTTGAGCGTTGATACAATTACATTCGTTTTTGTTACAATTCTTTACAATTTTATTTTAGGTAAACGATACGTTATCGGAAGAAAAAATCCGGCCTCAAAAAAGTTTGGAAAAAAAATTAACTGAGAAAATAATTACAAAGCAAACGATTTAGTTCCTTTTTCCTGATCAAATGTTTGAATTAGTCACCTCTCACCTCTCTCACATCTCTCTCTCTTTTTTATCTTATCTACATGCGCGATTAAGTTGGTTCTCTCATTATTTTCGTAGTTCTCGTGTTCGTTTTCGATACCTTCGTTGGTGTCTTTTCTTACAATCAGATCAAGTTCTTCTTTCTTCTCTTGCTCTCATTCCTCTTCATGCAGTTTACAAGTAACATCTACAAATTTTCGACAAATGATTCCCCATCACTTGATAAATTTTCAATTATAGGTTGTAGGCGGTAAAAAATGGTGGTAGAATTATGGATCTTGGTAAAAATGTCGGAGGAAAATATAAATGTAAGTCGGGATAAAAACAACAAAAAAAACCGAGGTATATTTAACGGGGTAAAAATAGTGATTGCTTAGGTGAAATTTAGTCACTTTTTCCACAGGTTTCGTTTTTCCTAATAAGGTACGTTCAGAGACATTTCTGAATTATTTTGTTAGGTTCGTTGGTTCAATAAAGCAATATTAAATATTTACCTTATGTTTCCAATGGAGTCATAGTTTTAGAGTCTAGACATTTTCTTCAGCTACAAATCACAACCTCGTTTCAAGCTACAGTTCTGTAATGGTGTATTTCAACCTATACTAAAGGCGGGGCTCCACCTATAGGCGAATCCACTCGCACTAATTCTAAATGAAGCCATTACATTGGTTAAGCTTTCAACCAATGTAAGGGCTTCATTTAGAATTCGCGTTAACGAATTCGCCTACCCGACGGTCACCCGTATTTGCAGTAATATAATAGTCATTCTTTTGTTCTTTTTTAATCTTTTAGGGGGTAATGACAGCAAAAATTATTACATCTTTATTTTCTGATTTTAATAACACGACCCGCTTAAATGTTGATACTTTAGGGTAACTTTCTATGACAAAGTTTTGGAATATCATGAAGTCGTGACCATCATAAAATTGTTGATAATTTGATAATTTATTTCTGGTGTTATTTACGAAACAAACTGCAACGAGTACATAAAAAAAATCCTTACGACTAATCAGAAACTACTCATTTTTACTCATACAGCGCATCGTAAGCTCAACCCAGAGCGAGAAAGACTAGTAGGAACAGTTTGGTTATCATAGCCTGTACTACAAACTCGACGCCTGGCGAGAAAACGCGGCGAATTAGAGTACCATATGGCACTGTTTTGCCACGGGGCGGGTTTGCGGAACAGGCTAGGTTATCATTGTGGAGAAAAGCTAATAAACCAATCCTTAATGTTACTTGGCTTTTTCTGCGACTGGTACGAATCCTCGAGGACCTAGCGCGTCTTTAGTTTCCTCTTTGGCAGCGTGCCAAGTATAAAAAAACCTTAGCTTTTCAACGGAATGGCTACAGTCACCCGATTTCCCGAATTAGTTCTAACATTTTTCCGATTCTGGTAAATATAATACTACAGGATGCATATTTCGAAATTTTTGATAAGATAAAATCTTACCTGAATTCAAAGCGTGTTCTTAGAATTATTTTCAACTCGTGAATATAGGTATAATTCTCAGAAATTGTAATTCATGAAATTGCAACTCATCTATTTATACACAGAATGAAAGGCTACTGAATCCGGACTCGCATTGTTTTGTTTATGAACTGTGTATTGGCAAGAAACAGTCCGTATATGGAACGACACGTGTCTATGTATTCAGTAGTCTTTCATACTATGATAATTAAATATCCAGCTGTCAAAATCCTGTTCAGAATCACGTTATTTGAACGTTGTTCTAACGTTATTTTGCTGACTTTGAACAGGTTTTTGACGGCTTGGTATAACCTCAAACGAGATAATTACAATTAAATAAAAATATTTCTGCAATTTATTTGTTGTTGTCTCTTAGCTTTGTGAAAAAGGAAATAAATAAGGTTATTTTCGGTTGACTAAGGAATTACAATAATCATTACATCACTCAATTACAGATTTTTAAAAATATACATTTTATCCGATTAAGCAGAATTAAACCCACTGGAAGCGAGTTTCGAGTTTCAAGTTTTTTTGTTGTACTCGCCGTAACTTTGTAATTGAACTCAAGTGACACCTGGTTAATGTGCAAGTACACAGTACAGCCTGAAATTCTACCAAACTGTCTTCCCGTAGGCTTGGTATGTATGATCACTGTGCACGGACTTTATATTACCATATATGGCAAAGTGGCCAATGTTCGAACACGGACTTTATATTGCCATATATGACAAAATGGCCAAATAATCGAACTGTTTTTTCACGCTATATAAGGGCGAAACAAAATATTAGCGAACGTTTGTTTTACATGTTTACATACATGAACGGATGAGCGAATATTTATCCAGCCGGCAAAAACCTGTTCAAAGTCAGCAAAATAACATTAAAACAACGTTCTTTGAATGTCGTTCTAACGTTATTTTGCTGACTTTGAACAGGTTTTTGCTGGCTGGGATCCAATTGCACAATGTGTTGATGTAATTTTATCTACTATTACTTTCCTGTTTCTTAGAAATACTATTGTTTACGTTAAGGATGCTCGTTATCACCATGGTTACTATTATTCTTTGACAAAAAAAGTTTATTATTCCTCGAATCTAGTTTCATAACTAAAATGGGGATGCAGAAACGCATATCCGGTGCATGCTCACCCCAGTGGGCAAAAATCTGTTCAAAGTCCGCAGTAAAGACCCTAGAGCAGTGTCTTCAACATTGTTCTAGCGTCACTACTGCTGACTTTGAACAAGATTTTGCCGACTGGGACTTGGGAAATCTTGAACAAAGTCTACATTAACGACGCTATAACAACGTCATTAAGGTTGTTCTACACAATAGGCTAAAACATGTTTAAAGTCCGCAGTAAAGACACTAGAACAACGTTTTCGAAGTGTACAAATGTTGATTACCATTAGACGGAAGATTTCCATTAGGCAAAATATTCCGCGCGCAAGCCAAAAGAACACATTCTATTGGTTGAAATTGACATCACACGTGTGATGTCAATTTCTACTAATAGAATGTCTTCTTTTGGCTTGCGCGCGGAATATTTTGCCTAATGGAAATCAACCTATACACGTACACAGCGCAAAAGACTGCCAATTTCTATCTTGAATACCTCTTTATGTGAACTTAGACTAGAGTAGTCGTTTGCTAAAAAACACAGCGGAGGAAAACACGGCGGAGAGAGCGGACACGGAGAAAAAAGAGAAGAGAGAATTCCCGTAGCCGCATTTCTGCCGTAACTGCCGCATTCGGTCGTAAACTACCGGAAAACTTTTGGATTCTGCGGTTTTGTGCTAAAAAAACAAACAACAGCCTTTCTAGGCTATGTGAACTTTGTATTGCTTTATATGGCTTGTATCAAACTATTAAATTTTAAAATCAGACTACATAGTGTGGACTAATCTGCGGTTTAAAATTGATCGATTGTTTACCACCGTCATGTGATTAATCTTGTTCACGTGATTTTCAAAATATACAAAAAAATGTGGAATTCTAAGAACTCTGTCAATAAGAAGTGATACTAGGGCTTTTGAAAAGTACCCTCCTTATCTGGCCGCATATTTTATTTGCAGTCCCATCAGTGCCAAATTTCAAGATTGAATACAATACTTTGCTTGTATTGTAACGTACTGAATGAGTCTTCTTCCGGAATAGAGATTAGCTATTGTCATTCATCGTAAAAAACAATCGGTGGGGATCTGTTTTGAATATGCCTATTACTGAATATGCCTATTGTGGGTGCTGATGACCTTTTTGCACGAAGATCTTAGGTTCATTCTCAGAATTATCTCTCTTCTTACGAAACATACTCGAAAATACGTGAGAGACACGTTGTTATTCTTGTTACTTAAAATACATTTCTAAGAAGTCGATAAAGCGATAGTACTTAAAATTTATTATTGTTCCCGGATAGATTATTATTTAATAATTGTTCCCGGATAGATTAGTATTTAGGCTCCACTCGCAGAATGCGGAATGATGGTCTGATCATCTACTGTTTATTGATGCAACTCTTCTTAGAACTCCGTTAAAACCAATCCCAGTTTACTAATCTTAATTATCCCGTATTATTAGATTTACAAAATCTAATTGCAACTACTTCTAGAACAAACAATCCCTCACATAAATTATGAGACCTTTTACGTATTTCAGCAAGCAAAACACGCCGCACGTACACAAGTAAACGTAAATGCTCAAAGTGACCACTAGAAGTAGACTAAAGACTTTGCAAACTCGAGAAGTGTTGCTGTTTCTAGCAGTCTAGTACCTAGGCAGTTGTAAAGTACCCCGAACTTTTGCGCAAATTTTCCCTTGTGTCTCAAATATTTATGTGAGGGATTAAAGGTTCGCAACAAGTGAAATGCTGTCGCAATATACAAGGCAACCTGATTTGAACTTCTTTGCTCAATATATTCAGAAATTCGGATCCGTTTTCAGTAGAAAGTTTGTACCGAACATAGCTAACACGCTACCCAGCCGGCACAAAGACCTGTTCAAAGTCAGCAAAATTCTGGGAACGCTGTTCGAACGTTATTTTGCTGACTTTGAACAGGTTTTTGCCGGCGGGAGGACCTTGTTATTCGATGGTCTGAACCACACCTTCTTAGAATTACTACCCTACGTGAATAGATCTCGATGTATCCCAGCCTATATGCGCACGTCACATTTTCAGTTAAAAAAATCTTAGGATTTTTAGGACTACATGGCATGCGCACTGATGTTCAGACGAGTACCGACAAAAACCAAAGAAATCGACAGAGCTGATTGGTTTAATTATTTTTTATGTTTTTGTGGACCAAGAGAAACTCATAATAAAAAGTATGATATTTGTGCGTAGACTGAGCTAAACAAGCAAAGGTCATATAGTAGGCTAATTATTACCAAGGAACTCCTATCTTATGAAACACAATTGATAAATATGAGATTTTTGCTTAAAATAGATTTCTAAGAAATTGATAATAAAATGATAGTGCTTTTCCTTTTTGCGGAAGCCAAAAGAAAACATTCCATTGGTAGAAATATTGACATCACACGATGTGCGATGTCAATTTCTATCAATGGAATGCCTTCTTTTAACTTACGCGCGGAATTTTCCGTCTAATAAAAATCGATCTTTATACCGTCCGAATACCGTATTTCTTCTTTTAAATGCCGCCCTCCCATAAATGCCGCATTTTTAAATCAAGAAGTGTAACAAACGCTGCCCTCTAATAAACGGCGCCCTTCAATAAATATCTTATTTACCCCAAAGGTATTGTTTCCTGTTATCCAAACTTTTATTTTAGATTAGTGAGGTTTAAACTCACACCACACTCCGATTCTGCCGGCTGTGGAACCGGCCCCCTAACCTACTGTGTTATAAAGCACAATAAGTTAGGGTTCGGTTATCCGCATATTTAGGTTTGTAATCTTCGAATTCACCGTATAAATTGATTGAAGCTAGAAATGTCGGGGAATTATACTCAATACCGTATAAAACTCCGAATATAAGCCCAACAAAATACTAACACACTATTATTTCCTTGCATACGCCCCTCGCACCGCCCATAACAAGCCCATGGGCTTATTATACACGGAGAAAAACGCTACTCTTTCTGGTTTATTTTCCTGATAATTTTTGTAGCCCATGACTTTATTTACTTTATTTAGAATTTATGTACTTTTGGTTCATGTGATAGTTTTATTTATAATCCCCTCCCTCCCCGTATTCCCACTAAAAAATGCTTATATGGGTTTATATTTAAAATTAAAACTTTTGAATCCTTGAAAAAAACTTTAGTCCAGGTATAACGCCCCCTCCCCTCCTCTTTATAAGCCTCCCCCCCCCCATATATAAGCCCACCAAAAAATGCTTACGACTTTATATAAAGTTTAATCGGAGGTTTTTACCGGAGGTTTAAGGTATACCGGTCCGTATTCAGTAGTCTTTCACACCGGGTAGGATAGTATATATTCCATTAAAGTGTCAATGAAACAGAACACTAAGAACAATAACAATTACTTTATAATTGATGACGTCATTACAAGGGCGTGGTTCACAAGAAACCGTGACAGCTACTATTGCATTCCATCACATATGTTAAAACATTATGCGATCATGTTGTCAATTAGGACGTCTGAAAATATATAAAGTTACAAAGAAGAGTACTGAGTCAACGATCTTGCGATGGATTGGTTTTTTCGAACAATCAATCCATTGCAAGCTCGTTGACCTTAATTTATTTGCTTAATAATTACCCCCCCCCCCCTCCCCCCCCTTATTCACTTTGAGGATATCAACAAGAACAGTCCACTCTCTAAAAAGCAAAAATACACGCCAAAAATAAGTTAGAATAAATTAACTAATCAACCAGTCTGCTACAAACCCATGGATAAATTTGGCAGAATTCTCCCCCTTCACTTATTCCTTATTTGATACTGCAGAGTAGGGTGGAATTTTGCCTTTCGCTACGTCAGCAGTAAAAAGGAAAAGAAAAAAAAGGAATAAATATGGTTCCACTAGAGACTACCCTGAGCAGTAATAATACGATATTCTGACTATAGAGACCCTTAGTTTGTGGTATTTAAAAAGGCACTGAGCACGAAGGACTATGATATCGTATGACTTGTTTATTGATTTGTTTATTTACATAAGAGTAGTTCAGATTTCATCATTCAAAAATGTGTTTATTTATCTAAGAATTAGATTGATTTCGTTAAAGTCTAATTTCGCTAAACGTCAAGAGAAAAGAAGCCCTGGAAACGAGGTTGCTTACTGATTATGAATTATCAGTTTAAGCTCCAGTGTACACAAAATTAAACAGCGTAAAAGACTACTGAATACGGAGTCCGCACAGCTCCGTATCCCGACTGTGTACGGAGCTGTACGGATTCCGTATTCAGTAGTCTTTCATGCTATGATTCCACCTATTATTTGGAATTTTCGAGAAGGAATTTTATCATATGTTAGCTACTCATAATATTACGCAAAAAAGATATAATTAATTTCCAAAATTTCACATTAAAAAACAATAAATCGACCAACTATTACAAATCATAACGTCAGTCACCACAAGATGTTACCACGGCTGACATCCGGTTTATTTAGGTTGAAAAAAAAAATTGTAAAAAGACTCGGGGGAAAGGAAATCGTAAAATCCGGGAGAAATACTTTAGGGGTTTCTATAGATCTGTTGTTTGAAGAATAGATAAGAAGAATAGTGGAAGCGGTAATCACGATAAGATAGTCCGAAGTACGAATAAGGATTTTTTTGCTAAATTTTTGTACGGCGTGTTAAATTCCGATTTCCCGATTATCGCGGATTTTATCATATGATGTAGCCGATTTACCACTTTTTGATTTTTTCCGGATTACTCTCCGATTAAATTTGAGTTACTTTGACGCTGGTCCAAATTATAATATGCACAGTAAAGACATTTATTTAATCTTGAAGTAAATACCCACTACGAGAAAACTTGTTCAAAGTCAGCAGTAAAGACACTTCGACGTTGTTCTAGCATCTTTCCTGTGGAGTTTGAACAAGTTATTGCCCTCTGGGTATATAATTTATCCCTCTTTTAAGCTGGATTTCCAATAGCGTAAAATTCCGCGCGGAATCCAAATGAACACATTCCATTGGTAGAAATTGACGTCACACGTCAATTTCTACCAATGGAAGGTCTTAATTTGAATTCCGCGCGGAATTTTACGCTAATGGAAAATGGCCTTTATGTAGTTTCATTTTTGTTAAATATATGGTCAATTTCAACCTCGTTCCCAGGGCTTCTTCTCTCTTGACGTTTAAAGCTATGAACGTCAAAAGAGAACAAGCCCTGGGAACCGGGTTGGGTCAATTTTAGCTTAGTTATTTTTGACATAGAATTTTGACACGTTTCCTTATGCATTCTTTAGTTTCGTTTCTTTATCCAATTGTCACACGACGTCAAATCAACGTGGAAACAACGTTAAAACGACGTCATGATGTCTCACTGACGTCGTGTGCCTGTAGGGTACACGACACGACGTTGCTTTGAAGTTGTTCCAACATTGAATCGAAGTTACATTACCGGCACTCAACGTGTAATCAACGTCGAAAAGAACTGGGTACCAACCTCGTTTTTAGGGCTTCTTCTCTCTTGACGTTTAACTCTATAGAGTTAAACGTCAAGAGAGAAGAAGCCCTAGGAACGAGGTTGGAATAATACGAAAAGGAAATGATATCATATATAATTATATAATTGTTCTTTTCTAAAAACTCAAGTATAAAAAAAGATACGGTAATTTCTTTATGTAAAAACACCCACTACAAAAAGGTCAATCGCTCATTCATATAGCTAGAATATCCGTTATTACGACGTCATAGAATATAATGATTTGATAGCAAATTGTCCTTTATGTACAGGGGACTCGAGGTAAAAAAATAAATAGAAAAAGCAATGGAATCGAGGTTGCAAATTGATTATTTATTCAGAGTTTTTCTTAGAATATAGAATAATAACATCCGATCATGTGGGCACACATCATTTCTAAGAATTTTAGATGTGCTCGACGTCGGATACCGATATTCGACGTAGGATCAACGTTGTTGTAACTGATGGGTTGAACCTATATCTTCGTATAAAACGTCAGTTAGAAAGTCTGAAAGATGACGTTATTTTAACATCGTATGATGGCGATGTGTCGGTAATTTTGATAAAAAAAGCCTATCTATACAACATAATACCTAAAAGATTATTTGATATGTTTTATTCCCAGCCGGCAAAAACCTGTTTAAAGTCAGCAAAATAACGTTAGAACAACATTCCGTGAACGTTGTTCTAGCGTCATGTTGCTGACTTTGAACAGGTTTTGTCGGCTGGGTTTCTATAAATGTAATTTAATAAAGGTCGTATTTTAAATTAAATCCTGGAAAAAAATTGGTACTTATACATCCCTTAATGTGCTATTATGATTTGACCTTTTGACATTTGACTTTTGTTCACAGAATATGTAGGAGGGATTGATATAAAGTCCACACAGCATGAAAGACTACATAATGCAATCATGTGAATCTTCAATATATCTCGTAATACTGACTACTGACCACCCAATAGGCAAAACCTTCAGTAAAGATGTTAGAACAGCGTCGTTCGATTGGGTGGGATTTAACCCTTCATTAGTATGGTATGGACCCCCTGAATTTTTAAATTTGGCTGTGAAAGTAACATAACAAAAATTATTATTCAGGAGGTTATTTTCTTACATATTTTAAAAATCTGCATTATACTTTTGTGACTTTTTGCTCCCTGGATCTTCTAATACCTTTTCATGAATCAACAAATTTCCGGGGGTACTCCACCAGACTAACGAAGTGTAAGGTTAAATTTAGGTGAATTTAACCCAAATAATTATTATCTACTAATTCCTTCACGCACGGTATGAACGACTACCGGATACGGTACTGAATAGATTCAAACTCGTTCCCAACGCGTTTTGACTCTATTTATAGCTTCATATATTGCGCAGTTATGTTGTTCTGCGCATCTTTACTGAGGAATTTGAACAAGTTTTGTCTTACTGTCAATAACATAGTCCATATAAGAAGCATGACAGATTAAAAATACATATATTTAAACTTCCTTCTCAGCGCGTAAGTCTACTGAATACGGACCCGTATAACACCGTGCAATTGCCATATATGGCAATGCACAGTTCGAATACGGAATTATACGGGTCCGTATTCAGTAGTCTTTCGTGCCGTGCTTGATAAAGAGTTTTCTCTCACGTTGTTATCATTGTTTAACTATTTTAAGGGGAAGGCTTCTACGTGACTATTACGATAATACGTGACTATTACGTTGAATATTTACGACAAATTCTATGAAACGACTATATCGAGTACGATCCTACCTTGTATACAATATATGTATTACTAAAACGTAGTCCATAAGAAGCAAAGTTTTTAAAAAAAATATAATTTTAAACTTCCTTGATACCCGCGGCCTTAATTTAATTTCACATAATTCCTTGATTATTTAAAGAGGATGTTTCCACATGACTTCCGTCATTTTAAAATCTAGTAACTTTACTAGTAAATGTTTACCAAATTTATTTATCATACCTCGATCAGCTGATTACAACGTTGCCTTATGTAACTGCAAAATTACGCAACGTAACCTTATTTTAATGGGAACGTGACGTTTTTTCATCGTAAAAAAGACGTTGTTTTGACGTCAGAACGCAAAAACAACGCCTTTTTCGCGTGAAAAGAACGTTTCGTTCAATAAAATAACACAACACCCTTTCACAGTTATTCAAAGTCCACAGTAAAATCGCTAGAACAACGTCGAACAACGATGCACAGCGTCTTTGCTGCGAACTATGAACAAGTTTTTGCTAATTTGAGTTTGTGATAATCTTGTTTCTTTATCTGTCAAAAAAATTGCTTTTGGCTCAAAGTTTGTTGTTGTTTTCGAATTTGTTCTAAAATAGTTTGTTCACTGGTTAGAATTTCAAACCACAAGTAAAAAAAAACGAGGGTCTTTTTGTAATCTGCACAAATTCTACGCAGTGTATCTTGCTAATCGCCATAAAGCCTTTACGTCCGAGTTAAAATAAATTTTGAATTTTTGCACGATTGACATTAGGTTCTTGGTTCACAATGTAAAAATCCTGCAAGGTTGCACTGATCTGCGACCACCCACTTAGCACCATTTATCGATAGACTATGACTATGGAAAGTATAATTCCTATAGAAAAAATTCTAGATTAAAATTAAATGGCGCCTTGTTGTTATGGCACCGCTCCGTGTTCATCTCACGAAATAAAATTTTCAAATTCTTTGAAGGAAGTTTAAATTCTACTTTATTAAAGAAGAAGGATCATCGGTGGGCAAAAACTTGTTCAAAGTCCGCAGTAAAGACGCTAGTGCAACGTTGTTCGACGTTGTTCTAGCGACTTTACTGCGGACTTTGAACAAGTTTTTTCCCACTGAGAGCACTTATGTTTACATTTCCGTAAACGTTAATTAATTCTAAGGAAAAGTAATTAAGGCGTCCTACATACTAGCTAATTGGTCCTAATTAAAACGTAAATACCGATAATATAATGGTATAATTCAATTAAAAGTTAGCGCAACACACATACACACGTTATGCATACTGTAACGAATATAAAGCCCTCCCGGACATAAGCATTATCACGCGATTCTTTTACTCATCACTGCTTCAAAAACCTTACGTGACTAACGCTCACAGTCGGCCAAAACCTGTTAAAAGTCAGCAAAATAACGTTAGAACACCGTTTTCTAACGTTATTTTGCTGACTTTGAACAGGTTTTGCCGGCTGGTCTGTTTCAGAGAGTATTTGTATGTTCTTCCATCTTGAAAACATTTGAAAAGCCTGGAAACAAATGTTGATATTAGGAATGAATCAGATCGCACCGCCAGTAAACTCTTATTCTAAGAGAAAATAGCCCCTTTCACGCAGCCCTAATTACCGCTACAAGGTTATTATTATATCGCCAGCTAGGGAGGGCCAAATAAGGGTCATTAATCCAGTGGGTAAAAACATGCTTAAAGTCAGTAGTAAAGATGCTAGAGCAACGTCGAAGACGTTGTTCTAGTGTCTTTGCTGCAGACTTTGAACAAGTTTTTGCCTACTGAGAAGGTATCCGTAAAGCATACAAATCTAAAGAATTATGCATAGTCGTGAACAACGCACGTTTAGACTTTTGACGAGGCCTATAAGAAAATACTGTTAAACCTCTACACTACGTATCGAAAAGAGTGTCTGCATCTACAGAGAAGTGTTTTTTTAAGGGAAGTATTAAATCGGGACCATGATCAAGCGTTAATATTACGTCAATTTCTACAAATCCACCAATGGGATGTTCGAATTTAAAAATACCGCTCAGCTCCAATGCACATAGATCTAGTGGATATTTGCCATCCAGGTTTTCTACATGACGTGACTGTGATAAAGTTCACCATTTAACTGTTTTATATAGATATGGTTATATCTTCGAAACTCTACAACTGCAGACGACCTGCAAGAGTTCGCTGGATTAAAAATTAAACGTAAGTGTCGAAAATAGCCATAGATTCGCTTTTCCGCTGCTAAATTCAAAAGGAGATCGTTTGATTTGGCGCATAGTCTCAGGACGTATATATAGGTCATTGGGACTCCAAAAAGGTTAACCCTTCGTTAGTATGATGGGGTACTCCCGGAAATTTGTTAATTCATGGGAAGGTATTAGAAGATTCAGGGGGCAAAAAGTCACAAAAGTATGATGCAGGTTTTTAAAATATGTATAAAAATAACCTCCTGAATAATAATTTTTGTTATGTTACTTTCACAGCAAAATTTAAAAATTCAGGGCGTCTACACCATACTAATGAAGGGTTAAAGAAGGATGTAACTCTAACCCAATGGGCACAATCTTGTCCAAAGTCTGAATCGCGGACTTTGAACAAGCTTTTGATTACTGGGAGCGATTGAAGTTTCCTGGCGCCGATAAAAAGTTAGGAAAACGTCGTTTGTAAAACCTTTTTATGGCCTCTCATCATAGTAAACAATGGCCGTGTGGTACTTCGCCAGATATAGAGTTTCTGGAACAGTTTACACTTTTTACTGCAACAAGGGGATTATTTAGCTTCTAATTTCACATAGGTCTCACATTTTTATTTTTTTAGGTCCGAGAAAAATAAAATAAAGTCAAAAGGGGCTGGGGACGAGCTTGGTCGCCAATAGCAGTTTACAGATATTCAGTATCCGCTTTTTTGTTTGCTAAATTTTGCAATATCTGAATATAAGTCCACTTAAGAATTTAGCTAAATAAAGTCTCTAGACCATTTCTGATAAATTTGATAATTTGTTGATGGATGGTTGTAAGAAGGTAGAAAGTAGCAGTAATACAATTAAAACAATTCTATATTACTATTTCAGATAAACTCGGTGATTGGTCAATGAACGGTTGTAAGAAGGTAGAAAGTAGCAGTAATACAATTAAATGCAGTTGTAATCATCTGACGAATTTTGCCATATTATTTGATCCAGATGGTGCATCAAATAGAAAACTCGACGAAAAACATATTCTGGCGTTAAATTTGATTACATATGTTGGATGCGCGCTTTCACTCACAGGGATAATATTGACCATGATTACTTTACTTTTATTTCGGTAAGTGAAAACAAATTTGACATGGGTTCGGCAAATGTGTATCGCCATTCGTCGTAATTCACTATGATTAGAATACTTTCGGTCAGTAGCTATGCGAGTGAGTGAGATCAACACCGAATAGTCACGAGCAACGCCATATATGGACTATGTATTTCCATATATGGTGATACACGGTCGTTAGTTGGAGTTATTCGTAATTTTATTCGGTAGTCTTTCAGTATGTTTTATAATATTACTTGGGATAGTTGATATAAATTCAATGAATCTGCTTAACTGGTTTCTTTAGTGTTTATGACATCACTAGAAACACGTGGTTGATATAAAATCTATGAATTTACTTATCTGGATTCTTTAGTTTTAGTTGCAGATGCTCTTACGATATTTTTGACCCCTATCGATAACTTGCGAAAATACTGATATAAAATGTTTGTATGAACAATTCTGTCTTTAACATAGATCGAGGATACGTTTAAGATTGTAGTATACAATATAAATATAAAAAGCGGTATCAACAAAGGTCGAGGATATGATTAAGTTGCAGTAGCCATGCAGTATAAATTTAAGAATACGGTATTGACAAAAGCAAATACGATGTCCCTTATTTTATTAACCGATTTTGTTTGCCCACTGGGTACGTCAGTAGAATAAATATGACGTACCCACTGAGTGCGGTAGTAGAATAAATATAACGTTGTAGCTATACTAAAATGTTTCTAACTCCGCATTTCTCAATCTCTGCAGTCAAAAATGCATTTTTACAGAATGGTACCGTCATAATCGCATTAATTGTCGCTATTAAAGTCTGTCGGCTTACAACATCGTAACAACGTTGAAGCAACGTTAAAACGACGTTATTATGACGTCGTGCGCCCATTGGATAGCATGCACTCATTAATTTGTTTAGATTTCTTCGACGGAATACTCCATCAAAAGTTTTACTTGGTTTATGCGCATCACTTGGTGTTCTTATGATTATCTTTTTGCTATTGGCTGAACGAACAAAACCAAGATCCTTATGTATAATGACGGCAGCGTTGTTACAGTATTTTGTACTAACTACGTTTGCTTGGATGTTAATTGAAGCTTTAACATTATATTTGAAAGTTGTTAAAGTCATGGGTGAATACCCCACACACTTTATGTGGAAGGCCAGCGCAGCTGCTTTAGGTAAGTATCTAGTTAAGGGATTGTCTCAAAAATAAAATCTATTGAGGAGAGTACTGAGTCACTGATCTCGCAATGGATTTCACTGATCTCGCAATCCATTGCAAGCTCATTGACCTAACTTCTGCAATAATTTATTTTTGTTTTGTCAACTTTAGTTGACTATCAAAAAAGTTGGTTTTAGAGCAAATTTTTTTAGATGGTCCCTAAGTATATCAAGATCAAGCAAGTCGACTTTTCTGCATTGTGTTAACATTTCTGAAAAGAAAAATGTGCTAAACCCGCAATGGGCAAAAATTGTTCAAAGTCCGCTAGAACAACATTTTTCAACGTTATTATTTTCTCATTCGCTACGCTCAAACGAAAATAACCTCATTATTTTGTATGATACCAGGAATACTACTAAAGACAACCTCGTTCCCAGGGTTTCTTGCCTTTTTGAACATGTGTTCAAAAAGACAAGAAGCCCTG
>JAULBZ010003498.1:0-16310 GCA_032360805.1 Neoturris breviconis
AATATTTTCAGCCAACTTGGCTGAAAATATTCTGAAAAATCTCTCCTCCACAGCGAGGACCGGCTGGTTGCAGACCATTGGTTAAGGACTAGTCCTTTAGTTAATTTGTTCTAACTTCATACTATTTTTAACTCGTATTTTAGCTTTTATAACGAATTGACTGTATTATGCTAGTGTTGCTTTCCTGTAAAATAATAAGCGAGGGATGGAATAATAGCGGGTAGGGGGTGGAACATGTTCCGAAAATTAATAAGTGTCTCCCCCCCCCCTCGCTTATTTAATAATGCAGAGTAGCTTCCTGACATTCACAATTTTATCACATAAATTACATTTACCCCCTGGAAATATGAAAAAAAACAAATTATTTCTTTAAAATAAAGCAGCCTTTACATGGACCCTAAATGAGTTTAACTTCAAACAAGCTTGAAAATGATTGTTTTTTTTTAATACGAAGAAAAAGAAACCAATCAAGGCCGTTTAGGGCAAAACTCATTAAGGGAACCATGTAAAGGTTGCCTGAGTTTCGGATGTAAGTGAAAATTTTCGAACGATTCTCCCTAAGAAACACAATTGATACTAATGTTAAAGCATTTAATTCAAAGTTTGTGTATAGGAATAATCTAATAAATATCTATTCAATCAAATCCCTACCCCCTCAAATCTCTGTAGGCGCGTGGAGTTGAGTGATTGTATGTCTTGAGCCCCTATTTAGGTCGGGCTTTTGGGGGCTCTAAATAGCCGGGGAAGGGGCACAAAGTGCTCTCCATATCTGTTGATGGAACGATGATGTAGTGTTGAAACGTTTCAGAAAGGTAATACAACGGTAACCTCGCGTTACACAGCGTAATACAGTCATTAATGATGTGCGATATATATAAAAAAAGAGTTCACTGGACTGCTGATATAACCTGAGTAAATACCACCGAGTGCGGTCTCTTCTATTATACCTGTGGGATAAACTATACGTTTTTCCTATAAGGACTTCCAACCAATGTTTCGCTATCACCGCTTGAGGCTACCATGTTTGTTATTGACATTTCGAAAATTTGCAGACCGGAACTGCTCCGTTCAGAACCTGTGTTTTACATTGAAATTGTCATTGTCATTTACAGACTGTAAAGACTCTTGCGAACTAAATTTAGATCTTAGTAATACAACGTAGCAAATTGAATGTGTGCTTTTCTCGAAGTTGCGCTAACGAACTAAGGTTTCAAATGTTTATTTCTTGCAAGGCCGTTAAGGGGAGGGGAAAATGATCTACCCCATAACAGCCTAAAACCGCTAAAAACGAGGAAAATCAATTATCGACGACCTAAGAGTTAGTTGAACAGAAGAACAGTTTAATAACATTAAATGCTCAGCGTGAAAAGCTACTGAATACGAACCCGTATAATTCCATATATACACAGGCAATACATAGTCCGAATACGGAATTATTCGGGTCCGTATTCAGCAGTCTTTTACGCTGTGATGAAAGTAAGTTTAATTCTAGTTAAAACCGAAGCAACTTCTCAAGATATTTTGTGTTTATTCTGTAAATGACAGAATGACCACAAATCAAAATTAGGAAAAGAAAACATAAGCCAGAAATATTTATATCGACAGCACTTATACAACAATTCGGAAGTAGATAAATTATATAACTTAATCCAAATTCGCTAAAATTAAATCAAATATTTATATTTAGAATGGAATTTACAAAAATTACTCTCAAATTTGAAATGATATGTACTATATGTACTAAAACTAGAAACTTCAAATCAAATGGACCCTTTCAAATTTATACCCAAATTGCCCTAAATTAACCCAAAAAAATCTATTTTTAGAACGGAATTTGAAAGAATAAGCCCTAAATTTGAAATCAGCACCCTCAAACAAACTGGAATATTTCAAGTTAAAAGGGACCATTTTTGATTTTTTACTCACATTGACCTAATTTAGCCCAAAAATCTTTTACACATTCCGAATACGGAGAAATACGGGACCGTATTCGGTAGGTTTTCACGCTATGAATACTCTAGATATTCTATTCTCGGTTTACTACAGTTGCCATTAAGTAAAGCATTTTACTACATTTGTCCGCGTTACTACATTTGTCGAACGATGTTACTACATTTGTCGTTGCTACAAATATAACTACATTACTACTACAGATGTAACGGGTGTTACTACACTGGTTCACGTTTACTATAGATGTCGCTTTACAACATTTGACGGCGTTACAACTCCTCTGTGTGTGTTGTTTTCTTTTAGGATAAACCATCAAAATAAACTGATATTATAAATAGCCTCTCTGAAACATGTTTAAGCCTAGCTAGTTATGTCGGGAAAAGCAAAATAGGCATGTAGACAGAAACTCGTCTGTGATTTTGTTTATATTTAGGAAATAAAAACAAAAATAGATTGAAGGGACGAAATCCTGAGGTATTCTGCTATTATTGATACAAAGTGAAACCGGAATATGAACTAAAAAAATCATTTCGAAAAAACCCAGATCGTATAATCATTCTCAGTGGGCACACGACGTCGTAACAACGTCATAACAACGTCGCGACGTCATTTTAACGTTTGGGTTAAAATGGGTACAATGGGTTACAATGTACCACACTGGATTTACCACAAAGTTGTTTTTTTAAATTTCCGTTTGGAGAAACCTTTTGGAAAAATTTCTTAGTCAGCAATTTTCAAATACAAAAACATGAAAAGTCACCAATTTTGGGCCTAATACGATTACTGGACCATACGGAAATCCTGGAGGTTGTGGTAAAAGGTACCCCCTACCCCTCTCCCTGGGGTAAATAGGGTTAATTCCTTTTTTATTTTATTTTTAAAAAAATAAATGTTTTCACATAAAATTATTATTAAATTAATTATTAAAAAAGTTCGTGAAAGTTTCAAAAAGCTTTATATGTTCATTTTAAACAAACAATACTTCTTTGAAAAACAAAATTACCAAGGATTAAAAATAAATTAGCTGTGAATCTCTCTATCGACAACATTGTATTTTAAGCCAAGGTTTTCACATATACAGTATTCAATTTAATTTACGTTGTAAAAAATGAAAGCCAGTTTATCACACAAATTAAAAACATACCCAGTTAGGCCTAGGCTTTATAGAGCTCTGAGAGCCTTGGGGAGGGGGTGGGCATGAGCCTTACAAGCTGAACTTTAAAATTTACAGCAAAGGGGTTCTTCAAACTATAAACCACATTTTAGCATAAAAAGATTAGCAGGTGTCTTATTCTTTCATACTTATGACGTCATAACTTATCTTGGGTATGAAAATTCAATTTTGTACGAGTATAATATTTTGATTAAAAAAACTTGTCACAAATAACTTTTTATGTAAAATAAACATCAGAAAGATTCAGGATTAAATTCTGAATCCAACAATGTGTCATGTGTCATATTAAAGTAAATAAAAAAATATTCGCGTATTTATTTTGATATATCTTTTTTGGAAATCATTGTAATGCCAAAGATGAGCAAATCATTTTTAAAAAATATCTGGGAAATCTTTTTCCTAATTAAAAGTTAGGAAAAGTCCGAAAGTTATACCACTTTTATTTAAAAAGTTATGCACAATTTAATCGTCGAACGATGCTGTTCTAACGTCTTTACTGCGGACTTTTAATAATTTTTTTGTGGGTATACTCCCGGATATCCTCGTATATACGAATATTGCCATATATGGCAAATGTAAATCAGCAGTCTTTCACGTTATTCTCAAATCGGATTTGTAACACTGAAACATGCTTTTAAGGCTACTTTTAATTCACTGCGAAAGCCAATAGAAAACATTCCATTGGTAAAAATTGATGTCACATGGTGTCTTTGCAAATATTCTCTGTTTTGGTTAGTTGATTTGAAAAATTAATTTCTGCCAATAGAATTTCTTCATTTGGCATTTTCGCTAAGTGAAAAACAACCTTAATTTTCCAACGTTCTAACATTAATTTTCAAAATCGTATAAAAATTGAAATTCTTAGAAGAAAATAACGATTCTGGAAGTTTTATCGTTGTTTAAAAAATGGTATTATATGAAAACGAGGCTGGGTGTTGTAAATGCGAATGTAGCTAATAAGGATTTTAGCACAAAATTTTATCAATAAAAAATTTCTGCATATCTAAGCAATTCGGAAAAGTTCTATTGTCTATAATAATACCGAAAAGGATGTTTTAACCACATTTCATCGAATATGGAGTGATTACATGTAAAGAAAACATTGTTTTAAAAACAAAATATCCCACATGGTTTCTTCATGACGGATACAAATAACGTCATGACGGATAAAAAGCATTCTCAATAGAAAGAAAATTCTAGCATTTCCCAGGAAATGTTTCTCTTCTATGGTCCAAAAAAAAAGGACCCAATATTTCTATCAATAATAAAATCTGTACCCAGTCGGCAAAAACCTGTCCAAAGTAAGCAAAACAACGTTAGAACAACGTTTAAAGGACGTTGTTCTAACGTTACTCTGCTGAATTTGAACAGATGTTTGCCGGCTGGGTTACTCTCACTCTTTTAGCTTAGTATACTAAGCTCTGACCTTGTTTCCATTTTCTTTTTTCTTTACCATAATCTGTTGCTTACATTTTAACTAAAATCTCAAATGACGGATTATAACTTAAAGAAAGAAAATGAATGAGAGAAGCAAATAGGCCGTAATTGTTGGCTATCTTTCTTTCTCCTCATCATGATAAAATTTTAAAAGATTTCAGCCACTACTTTAGTAACTTATATGAGGGGTATAAAAAATCAACCGCATTGTACAACTGATTCCCGCCTTCGCAAGGAATTAAACATTGAAACATCGGTTAAATAACACTTAACAACCATTTATTTGTTATTGCCACAATTGATAGTCGCCCGTTATCAAAACAACATACAAATAAATTTCGATAAGTACATGACCTAGTTACAATTACAAGATGACATCCAGTAAGTCAGTGGGCATAAACTGAGAAAAAGTTTAATAGAAACTATGAGCAAGTCTTAGTTGTAGTGAGGTGTGCGTTATAGAGAAAGTCCCTACATTGTATTCTCCCCATTAGGCCTTACAGGGCTAAGAAAATGTTTAATGTATACGCCATGCAGGACTACCGATTACAGATAATGACTGATATCGATCGGCAGTCTATCTTTAGTTGATTTCAGAAATATTGAAAATAATAACATGAACCTTTGGTTCATTGCAGGGAGAATGTTGTATCAGCGAAGTAAAAAAACGATACTTATAAATACTGGATATGATGATGCTTCTTCCACTACTACGTTCGTGGAGGGAACCACTCCATTCCCAGAGACGTATATAGACCTTAACTCTTCGTTAGTATGGTGGGGTACCCCCGGAAATTTGTTACTTCATGGGAAGGTATTAGAAGATTCAGGGAGCAAAAAGTTACAAAAGCATGATGCAATTTTTTATTATATGTAAGAAAATAACCTCCTGAATAATAATTTTTGTTAGGTTACTTTCACAGCAAAATTTAAACATCCAGGGGGCCCAAACCATACTAATAAGGGTTAATATAATATAATCCCAAGGATTGCAATAAGAATCATATTTCCTTCCGAAGCACATTTTTTATACCTAGGTTTAAGAAAGTAAGTTGGTCAACCGCAATCGGAGGCGATTCGAAGGCTCCTCTTACGTTGGTTTCTACCACGAACGTAGGGAAGGGAGCCCTTTCCCGGATCATATTGACCTATTACCTCGGCAAGCGTACCATCACTGGGAAATGAACTTGGGACAGTCCGATAATAACAGAACATATTAATCACTATACTAAGCCAATCTGGCAAATACCTGCTCAAAGTCAGAAAAATAACGTTATTTTGCTGCCTCTGAACAGGTTCATGCCGGGTTAGGCGGTGCCTAGGTAAGAAACTAAATTTGATCGAATTCAATAAAACTGAAACGGTACAGAGGGCGTTAGCTCAACGAGCATGCACTTGATTGGTTTCTTCGGTACGAAGAAACCAATCAATTGTAAGATCAGTGACTCAGTACTCTTCTCTGTAAATATTATAACAGAGACGGTGCCTTAGCTATTATTAATTACTTACGCATAGTAAGAATGAAACATGTTATAAAAACATTGTAGAGAATCCACCCACACGATTTCATGTTTTCGCTTTTTGTTTGTATAGTTCGTCTGTTTTTTATGTTTTGCTGGTTTTGACTATTTTCGTTAGTATTTGAACAGAACAGAAGCCAATAATAACTTTGAGAGGAAGCTATGGCCAAACTGTGTTCGGATGAGGTTAAATGAATGTTTAAATGTTCTGTTGGACAGCATATGACCACAGAAAAATACGATAATAAATAAACGAGTTGCCGAGTTGAAGCTTCAATTTTTTATTTTTTTAAAGTGACGTTTAACATTGTGTTCTTTTCTATTCTTTGTATTTTTCGTTTTTTCGTTTATTTTTTTACTATAGAAATACTATTAGATTTTGTACTGGTTTACAGTTTTATGCATTTGTCAGCTGTAAGGCAGACTATTGGACAAACAAAAATTTGAAAAGTGGGTAAAAACACTAAGCTTAAAGTCCGCATTAAAAAGCTAGAAAAACGTCGTTTGACGTAATTCCAACGTCTTTCTGTGGACTTTGAACAAGTTTTGCTTTAGCTTTACCCGTAGGGCTTAATTCTCAGTAAAGTCCCAATGCTATCCCACAGAGAGAGAGAGAAAAAACAACGATCAGGTTGGTGTATTTCTTCGGTTTTTTCGTCGATTTTCATTTGAGCACATGCGGTGCAAAGGTACCGTTTATCCACACCATGTGGATAAACGAACTCACATTCCCCTAAGTTATTGTACTTTATAGTACAGTAGCTCAGGTCACCGGTTTTTGCAGTCATTGTACATATAGACTGTTAAATTAAATATACCTACCTAATGGGGAAATACTTTGTTCAAAGTTCACAGAAAAACATTTTTCTAGCATCTTTACCGCGGACTTTGAACAAGTTGTTTATCCACTGGATAGTTTATGATTAGCTAATAAGCCCAGCTGGCAATTTTGCTGACTTTGAACAGGTTTTGTCGGCTGGGATGTTACCCTGGCAGCACGTGATATTTCGTTGTTTTGACGTTCTAATGTCAAAAGAATGTCTTGTCTATGTTTAAAAAATGTCACGTGTCCATATTTAGAAATTCACCATATTTACTTCAGTGGGATATTCTCTCGTCTGGTTTTCTTTCTAGACGTCTCACAGCACTTATATTTTTGTGACCTTAACTTCTTTAATCAATAGCGAGACATTTAGCTTACGATCGTGTTGTTAGTCATTTCTAGCATTTTTTTTTTTATTGTTTAGAGCAACTATAAAAGTAACTCAGTGGGCTAAGGCTTGTTCAAAGTCCGCAGTAAAGACGTTGTTCTAGAAGCTTTACTGGGAACTTTGAACAAGTTTTTGCTAACTGGGAATTAACATGTAGTAACAGAAAGTATTGTGGTGTATCCACAATAGTGAGATGAAAAATCTATTGTTCAAATAATTAGTGAAAACCTTGCTTTTTATTTATCACGTGATATGGTCACTCTTTGTCACGTGATACACTACCATCGCATGCTTTCCTACACAATTCAAGTTAGGTTGTTAGTTTTCTTCTAGAAGTACACTAATAATATCTGGTGAACCGTTTTCCCAAAGACGTCATTCTAACGTCTTTACTGCGGAGTTTGAACAAGTTTTTCCCCATTGGGTTGGGTCTTGGAACAACAGAAGAAAAATTGTGTCACGTGAGAATGGAATTTTACGCCGGGGAGTGTAAACGTGGGATATAATACCTTACTCTGCACGATCAAATAAACGGGGGACGCTTGTTATTTTAGGAACATTTTACAATCCCCGCTCTTATTCCACCCCTCCCCCACACCCTGGCGCTTATAACCAACGGCCTGCTACACAAACACTGAAGTTCATTTTTATTAATTACTCTGCACTAACCCTCCCGCTTAATAACCTTTAGGAAATCAACAATAACATAAAACAGTTAAGTCGCTAAAAAGCTAAAATTTACGTTGTTAGAATAAATTAACTAATCTACTAGTCCCTAACCAATTGCCTGTTACACGAACCATGGAATAGCGATAGTGAAGTACAAGTGTTATCATTTTACTTTAGTAAATATACAAATTTGATGGTAAATGTAATGTAAATTACCATAATTCAACTTAAAAAGAAAATCTATACTGCACGAAGAAATATTTCCTATCTGGAAGTTCGGACCAGCACATGAGAGAGAGAGAGAGAGAGATATTACGCGGATCTCCACTAGGCTTTTTCGTTCACGTAAATTCTAAATGAAGCCAGTACATTGGTTGGAAGCGAACATGTGACATCACTTTCAATGTCGTAACAACGCCAAACTACGTCACGAAGTTTTTTTGACGTTGTTACGACGTCATTTGCCGACAGAGATATGAACAGTGCCAGCAGGTGTTTTCTAAAATGAGCAACCGACCATCTACTACCGACCAACATACCGGTGTTGAACCTTCCACCAACCAATCAACCATTAAAAACCGACCAATCGACCAGGAAATATTAAACACGTTTGTCGAAATGCTGCTACATACTTTAATAGATCCTTCCTCTAGGAAACCATTTTTCTTTTGTGTTTGGTGATTCATTTTACCTTTTTCGTAAGTGTTGAGGCTTAGTCATACGATTTAAAATTTTCCAGGTGTACTTTGTTACGAAGAAACTGTATAAAAACATGTACTTTGAGCTTTCATTTTGTTTTTGTTATTGTTGTTGTTGTTGTCACGATTCGAAAGCATCGTAACAGCGGCCAACATCGTGCGAGAGGAAGGTATATTCTAATTACGTTAGATCATGACATGTCCACAGGGCGCAACACGAAAAAGAATCTTTTTCAAATACATACCTACTCCATCAACTTTGGAGAGATGTTAATGACCATACGAACTCAGAAGCAATTCTGTCACCTAAAATGTGTGGCGGGAGAATTTTTCAAAATTTAATTTTTTGAAACTATGAATTTTTTAAAGCTTTAACCATATTTCTACTGGGCTTTTTAGGGCTCTGAGAATCTGGAGGAGGGGGGGCACACCCCCTTCCCACTCCATAACTTTTGATAGAACCATGCTGTAGTGTTGAAACTTTCCAGGATCAACCCATATTAAATATTTTAGCATAATTATATTGGTAATGACATCCTTATTTATGATGACGTCATCAAGGAAAATAAGGTAAATTTTTTTTTCTCCATAATTTGTCAGAATGTTTTTCTCGCAAAAAGAAGTAGATTCTTACCACCTGTCAAAAAATTGGTTACTAAGGGGAAATTATCCTTAGTTACCAAAACAAAATTCAAAACGATCCTAGATAAATTTCAGGAAAACTCCCAAAATCTCTAGTCATATAAGCCATTAATTCAAAAGTTATGAAAAAAGTATGACAGGAGGGGCACAAAGTGCCCCCTCTTCCCTAGTAGAAATAGGGTTAATACAATCCAAAGAGCGTAGTTTCAGTAGCTCTAATCAAAAACATGGTTTATACCTTAGTTTACATTGCAAATTTTATTTTGAATGACCGCCCTGGGTCTACAGAGTTGGTATGGCCTTTAAAGCAAATGTTATCGTCATGATTGTATTGTTTATATTGTTCCACCGTTACGCACCTAAAAACCTGTACAAAGTCAGCAGTAAAGACGCTAGAACATTATTCAAGTGTCTTTACTACATACTTTGAGCAAGTTATTTCCCACTGGTTATACAAGGATAAAACGTGAGAAACAACCGCACGTCTTACGTAAAGACGTATTTTTTATGTTTTTGGTCGGACATACCGGTAATATTTGGTTTAGCTATTTAAATCTGCAGATCACGAAGAGGATGAAATTAATGTCGTTTTTCAACGTTGATCAAACGATGCCGTTCCGGCTATTTCAAATTTTATCATATACATTTAATATCATTATTTGAGCGGGGTTCTTCCAGCCCAGTCGGCAAAAACCTGTTCAACGTATTAGAGCGTTGTTCTAACGCTATTTTGCTGGCTTTAAACAGGATTTTGCCTGCTGGGAAGTGGGCAAAAACTAGCCTACGATATAGACCTTTGCTTGTTTAGCTCGGTCTACGCACCAATGTCATATTTCCTGTTATGAGTCTCGCTTTTCTCTCTGTCCGCAAAAACATAAACAAAGAATCAAATCAATCAACTTTATCGATTTCTTCGGTTTTTGTTAGTATTCATATAAACATCATCATATTAGTCCTGAATATGCTGGGATATTTTGAAACTTAATAATTCGACGTTTGTGCATAGACCAAGATTTTAGGACTATTCACGCAGACTAGCAAAAACGTGTTCAACGTCTGCAGTAAAGATGCTAGAACAACATTGAAAATGTTGTTTTTGCGTATTTTCTGCGGACTTTGAACAAGTTAAAATTATTAACTTTTGCTATCATTAATCCCCTAAACATACGAAGAAAAAATTGTGAGAAGATTTTGAATCAGAGGACAGATGATGTTTCATTGACGTCAACAAGACAAAAAGTCATTATTTTTGTCTTAAACTAATATTTTACCATGCAGTAATTTTGACAAATAATTTAAGTTTTTCAATTATTTCAAGTATTAGCCGCGAATAGTAATACAACCATTTTAAGTTCCTTAAGATGATGGGTGGGCAGTTAAAAGTAAACAAAATTATTACTCGGGGCATTTATTTGTTCCTGTTCATGATTCACAAAGAAACCGTTTAAATGGCACTGACGTCACCCAATGCCTTCTCGGAAAATATCTAATAACAACCCAAGCTTGTTTGTTTACATTTCCGCTACCATTATGGTAACTATGGCAATAGATCGGTCGAAATGTTAAAATGATAACCTTCCAAAAAATAGCACTCCTAATCAATAAAATTAGAAACGGAAATTACGGCCCTAAAAATCACGACCTTACAATCCTTATAACAATACAAAAAAAAACACTTCCCTGCTCGTCACCCGTATTTGTAATATTTTGACAGTCATTCTTTTGTCCATTTTTATACTTTCAGGGGGTAAAATTAACATGCATGTTAAATATAATGTTTATAAATTTTGATAATGTAACCCCCTTAAACACCAATATTAAAAGAGAATTTCCGGCAACAAAATTATGCATATCGGGAGGCAATGTCCGGCAGGAAAGAATTAACTTTCAATTCCCATACTTTACTCCACACCAACTACGTTGAAACAATATGAGTTTAACTGTTGCGACGATCATGATTTCTTGCTATTTCTGACTTGGTCATAAAAATTTCATTTAATATTATAGTAACGTCAATAATCAGAGCTTGCATTACCCCCTATAAAACGAATGAATGACGGTTAAAATATTGAAAATTCGTGTAACCGTCACAACGGGCGTTTCAAAGACGCGAATTCTAAATGAAGCCATTACATTGGTTGAAAGCAACGTCACCTGACAGGTGACGTTACTTTTAACCAATGTAATAGCTTCTTTTAGAATTTGTGTGAACAAATTCTCCTAGTGGAGACCCGCCTATACGAAGCAGAAAATGGTGTTTCAAAATCACTACAGACTCGATATACCAAACCCCTGAAGGGAAACAGAAAAACCTTCGTTATATCGAAAGTTCGTTATACCGAATTGTTTTTACAAAGCTTAGAGTTCGCTGAAAGTCCAAGTAAAAAAGAAAGAGATAAATATTAGAAGTTCTGTACAAGGTTTGTATTGAACTTAATTGGGAACCTTTTCTACGGACATAAGGAAGACATCTTTACAGAGTTTGTGAAATTTTCAACCATTACAATTTCCAATATGAATGGAATAAAAAATAATATTTATATAGAGTTCATTATAGTGAGGGCCTATAGGAAGGTTTTTGCTTCAAGAGACATAAAAATTGTTTTCCTAAAAGCGAGAGTTCGGTATATGGAAGGTTCGTTGTACAGATAGTTTGTATGAGGACTCTGTTAAGATAAAAGCAGGGGAAAGAGCATTGAGTTCGTTATAACTAAAGTTTGTTATGCTGGGGTGTCGCATTATATCGAGAGTGTACCGTACTATAATTTTTCCAACATGTTAAAGTTCGAAGAGATCATAATGTGAACCCTTCGTTAGTATGGTGGGGTACGCCTGGAAATTTGTTAATTGAAGGGAAGGTATTAGAAGATTCAGGGGGCAAAATGTCACAAAAGTATGATGCAGATTTTTAAAATATGCAAGAAAATAATTTCCTGAATAATAATTTTTGTTATGTTACTTTCACAGCAAAATTTAAAAATTCACCATACTAATGAAGTGTTAAGAGTTAGACCATTCTTCAATCCAGCTTTATGAAACCAACGCATGTTAAATGTTATATTGCCTTCAATCAGATTTCTCACAAGCATAATCATCAGCATAAGTTGAAGATAAATTTTCCTTCTTCTGAAGATAGGAGAAGGGGTTGGGTATTTGACACCTAATATCACAATAAGGTTAAGTTGCCCATTTGAAATTTTACCTTTTGAACTAAAAGGCCATACGAACTGCGTAAATACAGGTCGATAATTTTGGAATCTAAGCTTAAACAAAATAAGTTTTTTTGCCTTGTAAACAAAAGTAAAAAACATATGGTATAATGTGATCTAATATCGCTGTTTGGGCTTTACTAACCCTTCAATTCTGCTGTGAAAGTAACGTAACAAAAATCATTATTCAGGAGGTTATTTTCTTACATATTTTAAAAATCTGCGTCATACATTTGTGACTTTTTGCCCCCTGAATCTTCTAATACCTTCCCATGAATTAACCAATTTCCAGGGGTACTCCACAATACTAACGAAGGGTAAAAGCATTAAAAACTTCATAGTTTGAAAAGATTATATATTAATGAATTCTTCCACTACACATTTTCTCAATTTTAGGTGACAGGATTCCTTCTGAGTTCGTATGGCCCTTAAAAAGAAAAAATTCTAGTAATTTTTAAGACGGATCCAAGTTGAGGGAAGAGAAGACTGATAAAATATCTATATACGGACAACCGCCACAACAGCAATTAAAATGTGCAATCAAAAAGCTTTAGCAATTTATAAATGAGATACATGTTCAAGGATTAGTATAAGTGACGAATTATACTTAACTCTTCAGTCTCTTACACGTCGAAAGGTTTCTAGCTCTAACGAACTACACTCCCCTGTTTCTCCACTTTGTTCTTTCAATCGAAAAACTCGGTTTTCCAAATTATATTCCGATCACACGTTCTTTCTCAACATTCCTTAATCTTGTTGTATATATCATGAAGCTAGCTTCTTTCCACGTACACAGCAAAGTATTGAAATTCCTTGCCCCATGATTCGTTTCCCTCTGCATATAATCTGGTGATATTTAAACGCAACGAAATTGTATATATGATATTTTTTAGAAAAACGAGTTAAATTTTAATCTATAAATTTTTATATTAAATTTCTATTTCTATATATTTTAATTCTCTTTCATCTTTTCTCCTTTTGTAACCCTCTGCAATCCAGCATTCTCGTGACCTTGCTTTGGGTTACCAACAATAAATAAATAAAAAAGACGAAGCTTCTTAATACCATCTTACAAAATAATTTCCATTAACGTCACGATGACGGAAAGGGTCGGGAACTCTTTAGGACTTTGATCCACCACTAATATAGCAACAAAAATTATATTATACTCATGTACCAAGTGTTCGTTATTGTTGATTTTTCACTAGACAAAAGCGACTCGCTGTAGAAATTGACCTCACAATTATGTCGCGTGGAATGTCTTGTTTTGTCTTTCGAAGTGGACCTTTTTTATAAAATCAAGCTTTATATATATTAGGCGGCCTTTCGAAGAAACCAATCTAATGCAAGCTCGTTTAGGGTGAAACTCATTTAGGGGTTCATATAAAAGCTGCCTTAGGGAATGTGATTTTTATTGCTATCTCAGATCACCCATATACTTATGTATTTTCAGCTTTGTGCACAGGGTTTCTTCCCTCTTGACGTGTGACAGATTGAAAAAGCACAATGTTGACATATTGTGGATTCTCATTATAATATTTTTTTACCGTGATTTTAGAGGGAATCATTTTTTCCATTTTTTAGTTATTTATTATTTTTTTTACAAAAAAAATCCCTTTTAAAATTAAGATATTATAACCCTTTCTGTGGTTAAGCAGGGAAGGGCGGATTCCGCCTGGCCCTTGTCCAAATTTAAACGTTTGGTGCAAACTTTATGTTGACACGATTTTAGGAACAATTTGGCATACTTCCTTTTTAATAACGTCAGCACTTATTGATGACATCATCACGTATCTTTTTAGATTCGAAAATACCTTGCATCATCATTCAAAACTAAATCGGCAAGGCAAGACATGTTCTTCTAGTAACCTGGAAAGTTTTCTGCGTTATTTATGCTAATGTTATTCACACGTTTGTGAGGTTGTGGTAAACATTCATATATCGAACATCAAGGGTGCACTTTTGTATCCCAAATTTGGTGTTCAACTAAAGTTGTTTACCAGATATCTCAAATATATGCATCTAGAACGTCATTTTTGTATATTTGTCTATTTTTAGTAACTTTTATATTTGTTTGCGTTAAACTTTTATCCAACTTAAACAGTGTTTTTTGGCAATCATTTCACATAAAAGCCTACCGAGTACGGTCTCGTATTTCGGACTGTGTATTGCCATATATGGCAATACACAGTTCGAATACGGTGAAATACGGGACCTTATCCAGTAGGCTTTTACGTTGGACTGTGTGTTGCCATATAGTCTAAATACGGGTATTTGGTAGTTTCTCATGCTGTACACATTGTACAATTAAATTAGCGTCTTTTTGTTTTTCTTTTAATACACGCGCTTCTCAAATATGCGCCCTTTTGAAATATATTTCGAAGTCTAAATTCCCATGTGGCTTACTCGATAAAATAAACACGATTCCAGTGGGCAAAACTTGTTCAATGTCCGCAGTATAGACGCTAGAACAACGTTTTCAACGTTGTTCTAGCGTCTATTCTGCAGACTTTAAACAGATTTTTTTTCCATTAGATATTTCTATTAATTTATACATTTACACACACTCCTTTTTGTGTGTGGCCAAGAATTCTTAATCATAGATTGAAGTGGGAAGTTTTCGGTGACTAATCTTATTTGTAAATTTGCAAGATCGTAAAGCGAAATTCCTTAGTAAAGAGTATTTTATTCAGTCATAAGTGCAACTTCGTACCCAGGGCTTTTTGCTTCTTCAAAAGTTCCGCTCTTTGTACTTCGCGATAAGGGAAGAAGCCCTTAGAACAAGGCGGCTAAAAGTGGATAGTAATCACGTAACCAAATAGAGCTTTGTTTAACCTTATTAACACGTGGTACTCCATAATACTCCATAACTTTTAATATGACAATGCGGTAGTTTTGAAACTTTCCAAAATGGTAGGTCAACACATGGTTAACATTTTGACGCAATCATTTTTTTGATGACGTCATTAAGTCAAAACAGTAAGAAAAAAAGTTTTTTTAGGTGAAAAATGTTTGGTCACCATAAGTAATCAGAACGTTTTTCAAGCAAAAATAAGAGATTTTTTTTTTCAGATTTTTATTTTTACCACCTATCAGAAATTTGGTTACTAAGGGAAAGTATGCCTTGTTACCAAAAAAATAAATTCAAAATGATCCTAGTTTAATTACAGGAAAAGTCCTAAAATTTCTAGCCGCAAAAGCCATTCATTCAAAAGCTATGTAATTCCAGTGGGAATAGAGTTAAAACGTTTGCCATTTGACATACGCCTTATAACAATACCACTTAAAATAAAATTTGCATTCGGTGTCGTTTTTGCTGGCCTATAGAAAACAAACAGTAAAATTAAATTTACTGAACTTGAAGCCAAACACCTAAATATAAATATACGCAACTCCCGGTAAGCGACGTCGTTTTGATGTTGTTTTGACGTTGTCCTGACATCGTGTGTCGGTTTGACTTTCCCACGGAAACACGTAAATTGTTGCCAAAATTTTACCTTTCGTCTATTTGGTTTGACCAATGAAAAGCTTAGATGATAATTTCGTGATGATGTTAGAAACAAATAAAAATTGTTGTTTTTTCTATCGAATAGCTTTATGAGTTTGCATATCATAGGGAGGTCAATTGAAAACACGTAGCTATTTAGTTGTTTCTTTAGCAGACTATTGTTTCAAAGAATATTCAAAATATAATAGACAAAATATAAACAAATACAAAAATCTGTCACAGGGGCGGGGGGGGGGGGGGCAAAGCTGGTTTACTTGGCAGATTTTTCTCCATAATTTCCAAACGGCTAACC
>JAULBZ010003499.1:0-16309 GCA_032360805.1 Neoturris breviconis
CCTCTGGTAATGAAAACAAAATCAGTTGTCAAGATAAGACTGTATGAGCAGGGCTCAAAATACCAGCTGGTCATCACTGTGGAGGAGAGATTTTTCAGAATATTTTCAGCCAACTTGGCTGAAAAGATTCTGAAAAATCTCTCCTCCACAGTGATGACCGACTGTCATTTCAAGCCCTGTTTGTCACTAGAATGGTACCTGCGAAATCTCAAAGTACAAAAGTCTAAATTAATTTCATAACAGTTTAACTTAAACATTACATTTCAATCTTTCTTTTTAGATGTATGTGTAAAAGATTGTAGCAAGAACCTTCTTTATCAAATTCTTCTCTTGAAATGGATGTTGGAGAATATGCCAATGATGATCTCATCAATGAACTTAGCCAATATTTTCCTCCAGGTACATCAGAACAGGATATTTTAGGTAAATAATGTTCTTTAAAAGTGTTTCTTATAAATAAAGCTTGTAGTAGAGCAATCGTGGTTTGCCCGGAAATATAGAAATTTCCATTTTGTGTTCCTTTAATAGATTTGAATAATAACGAAAAAGGTAAAAATGCTGTTCCAAGTTAGAGGAAAAAACTTCAAGAACTTGATCATGTGGATTATGTCAAATAACCTCTACTGTATGTACCAGCTAATTATTTGGCCTTGTGTAAATTGGTCAAAGACTTGTTCAGAGTACACATATTCTCTAAACCTTTTTGTGACAAACCTAGGTTCGAAAAATAGAGCAAAGTCTCAGCCTTCTAAGCCACTCAATATCTGTTAAAATTTAAATGTGTCAACTGGTCAGATATTCAATCATTCTTATCTCAAAAAACTCCTGATAAATGGCTCTCTGTTAAACAAACATAGATGAGTCGGTAGATATTAAAGAATTCTATATTCCTGGCTACTCTCTATTGATAAGATCATGCTTCACCATCCACCTATTAACATCACCGTGTTTGGAGATCTAAATTGTCAATGTGATTGCGTATGATTGCACCCAAATCAGAAGTTTCCCAACTGATGTAAATGACCAATTTGCTTCCTTACTTGATCTGCATCTCAACTTATATTAGAAGGTTAAGTTCCTTAACCGCTGTTAATTATGAAGGTCTCGCCACCATGTTTACATACTTGTGCGATCCTTATAAGCTAAGGGATGAGCGGCCCAAAACGACCACTCTAAAATGGTACCGCGGATGGGAGACCTATGTAGTATGGTACCAAAGATGCGAGACCTTCCTAATTAACAGCAGTTAAGGAATTTAACCTTCTAATATGTTTTTGTTTCAGAACTGTACAACAATCCTGAATTATTTGAGAAATACATCAATGAGGTTCAGTCACACTATGCTGAGATGCAACAAAATTACAGTGTTTATCAAGAATGTGCCATTCCTGTGTTAACACAAATGTGGGATCAGGTGTGGCAATTGCTGCTGTTTTGTTTGTTGCTCAGGATACTTTCCATGTTAAAGCTACCACGTTCTATACTTAATATTATTTCAGCTATAATGGGATGTTTATCCTTATGGAAATTTTATCAACAATCAATGATTTACTGTATAATACCTGCAATTCTACTTTTGTCTTTTATTCAAATAAGAAGAAGAGCTAGTGGATTGTTTTTATGTTTGCTTGTTACGTTATATTTGTTAGCATGGTAAGTTAATATTATGTATTATATACATTGTTTAAAATAAGAACACCTGTGGAGGAGTCATATTTGAGCATTTTGACTTCAGGCTACAAAGCTTGAAGCAATGCTAAAAAAGATCCCTCTTCCAAAGATTTGAAAATGGACTAATTTTAACCAAGAGTATCAAATTCATTATCTGATTATTAATTTTGCTCTAGTCATTTGCAAAGAAAAAAAAGATCTTCATTGTTAAGTCAGCTTGACACTATTTATTTCAATCAATGATAAAGAAATCTAGATTTATGTTACTCAGGTGATACTTTTTTTTTCTAGTGAATTCATGCTTGATGCTATAGAATGGAATAAACTGAAAGGTAAAGTGAAAATACTAAAATTCTCGATTGTAATTATATTACTGTACCATTAGTGCCAAAATAAATTTTTTCAGGTTTTCAATATTTTGATGCAATTTTGGAAAAGTCCACTAATGATGAATAGCAGTATGGCTCCTGAGTAATCGAAACTGGATGCAGATATTTTCTTAAAAAACACCCTATTTTCATTTAAACTTGTAGCATCTTTACTTTGATTCCATTGTACCTTGTTTGATTATACAATCTGCTAGAATATATTAGAAGGTGCTAAAGTTAAAATAAATTTCTTGCTTAGAGACATTTTTAATGGTTTAAATTTAGCCAAGTTTTTTCTTTAGGTTCTGTGATGATAACCTCTATGAAAATAATATCTATAGCTTTCGATATGGAGAATGGTCTTCTTGAGAACTTATCACCGTTAGATTTTTATGGTTATGTTTTTAATCCAGCAAGTATCATATTCGGTCCATTCATAACATTCAAAGATTATGAACAGTTGTTTCATAGACATGCTATGGTGAGTATACTTAAATAAATTGTTGGTCTATACATATAACCAGTCTTGGTCAGGAATCGCGTGCGATTGTTCTCGCACGTGCTGGTATACACCAGGATTGAATTTCACGTGTGATTGAGTTTTAACTTACTTTTATGTTGCCGGCGCCTTATTGTTCCTTTTTATGTAAACAACCTTTTATTGAATTATTTTAAAGTTAGATCAATCAATTATTTTTAGATTTCTAAGGAAGAATAATATTAAACTATTATTTTGTCAAAAGATACTATTGTGGACATACTTAACAGAATTTTATACTTGCTAATTGCTCTTATTTACACCCGATTGATTCAAGCTTTGTTTAATAGCAAAATAGTATTATTAGGATGTAAACTCCAGCAATACGCTAACATTAAGGGATAAGAATTAAAAGTGATATTTTTTACGTGTCCATGCGCATATTATAAGTCAATTAATTTTGAAAACAACCGCAACATTAGAGACTACTGAATACACTGTAAGGACTCTGCATTCAGTAGTCTTTCATGCTGCCTGTGAACTGTTATTATCGAATTAGAGCCTTACCGGCAAGAAGTAAAAGTTACGCATTCCCCATTCATTCTTCCAGTAGTGGTGTGAGGAGATTAAACTACATCGCGTAATATACTGTGATGATATATTTAACTCCTGGATGTCAAGCATTCACCTAGAAACACGAACCCTGGAACACATGTCTGGAATATTTATCGCAGTGCGTCAATGGAAGATTCTTGTGTGAGATTTATTCAATATACTATCACACATGACCTGAGAAAAAGGCGTGTTATTTGCTTCTGGGTCCATTTACCCATGACCAAGAATGTATAGTCCGCCAGTACTTCTATATCTTTATGATCCTTTTGCTCAGATGTTTCCACATAGTACAGTAATTGTTTATTCTTAGTGGAACAGGGACTCTCCTATATTTTGTGATTATTTCTTTAGAATTTAAATTGGGCTTTTCATAGTATAAAAACATTGTTACTTTGTGCAATATGTTTGCTATGGTCAAGTTGTGGTACTACAAATTACTTACCAATGTTGACTACATATGTTCCGCAACTTGAAGAAAACAGGTAAGTTCCACATTCCAAAGTGGATCTCATAATATTTAAGAGCCTGACAAATATAGAATATCACTTATTATTTCAAAAGAGGTTACCTTAAGGGATAAAATGATTGCAGGAAAAGATTTTTGCCGAATTTATTTTTCCATTTCATGCTCTAAAACATGAAGATGCAGATTTTTCTGCAGAAAGAACTTCCAGCAATAATTTTATCACTTAAAGCTATTTATTTTTTGGATCTTCAGATCTTTGATATGACATAAACTTGCATTATAACCTTGGAATCCCTGTTTTGTTTGTTACTTTGTTCATCAGTTTTGGACACCTTTATTAGCAAACCTTCATTTACTTGCTGTATTGTTTAAGAAACATATTGAAGTTTTAAAATAAACTGGAACAAGCATAGAATGTATGCCATTATACAAAAAGCAAGAGTGTCATAGTGTCAAATGCAAAGATTGTCACCGATTGTCACCGATTCACATAGCATGAGATTCACATAGATTCGTCAACCCCACCTTCTGTGCAATGATTTGAACACATTTGGTGCTCTGAGCTATGCAGGAACTTATACCCGGGTGGTAACTAAAAAGAAAGAAAGTTAATGTATTATTATTTTATTTCAGATGGTGGAATGCATACAAAGAAGCGCAAACATTCAGATTTAGTCATTACTTTGTCAGTTATTTCTCGGAATCTACATGTTTAATTATGGGTGTAGGTACGCTAGTGGAATCCACTGTGAGGGTTGATACTAAGACAGAACCTGAAAATACACATATAAAATCTAAAAGTAGTGAAAGTAAAGGAAAAACTAGAAAAAAGGGAGAACAGGAGATTAACAACCTTGTAAGAAAAGCAAAGCAAGATGAACAGAACATTCGTTCAAATAGCAACCTTTCTTCCGTAACTGCTGTTACTTGGTAAGTGTGTATTCTTTTAAATAGGATTTGAATAAATTTCAACATATGACAACTCAGAAAATGTATAGAATCAGAGGGCTGAAGTAGTTTAACTGGGAACGTTTCCTAAAACGCTGGTCAAACAAAGCCAACATTTCTTGTGACATTGTTGCATAAAAAGTTGCATAAGATGCTGGCTTTGTCTGGCATGGATGTTGCATAAACACGTTCATTTTTGTTGCATGTTGTAATGCATGTCAAATGAATACGACAAGTTGCATGAAATGTTGTACAAATGCTGCATGAAATGTCAGGTTCGTTTGACCAGCGCTTTACGTTGAAATATTAAATTTTGTTATGAAAACCTCCGCAATTCGAAACCTCTCTAATTCAAACAAAATCTATTGATCACATGTTCTTCGAATTAACTATTTGTCAATAATAACTATTAGTCAATACTGTAAAAAATAATTTTCAATGATGTCAAAATATGCTAGCCAATGAAATTTCATATCAGAACCACAAACCCATCATTATACAACATCATCACCATAGTTTGTATTGTACTGCAAATCAATGGTTTAGTTACATGAATATGTTGACATTTGTATAAATTTTGATTTCCCAATTACAAATGAAAAAATGTCTACATATGAAAATAGTATACTGTATTTATTCTGATGGACGTTTCTTTGAGATTATTAATTTATATTGTAACTCTAAAGGTCTCGACCAGTATCTCACATGTTACCTGTTGAAATGCCTCGTTCGCTAGTTGATGTTGTTACAAACTGGAATCTCCCTATGCATTATTGGTTGAAACAGTGTAAGTGTATTATCATTCCTTTAAAATTAACTCTAGACATTTTATATTGTACATATTTTTAATTGTTCACGAACCCCAAACTTTAATTATTATTATCCACATTAGCCCACCATTAATGTATCATCAGAGTTCCATAATATGCAAGAAATACATGGTAGACCATTGATTATATACAGCTCCTCTAATAAGTATTCGTGGTTTGTTGACAGCCTAGACCATATAGAGGCCAATAAGCAGGAGGCCATTAGACCCATCAGGAATAAGCTGGAGCCCGACACCCATCAAGCAAGAAGGCAGTTGGCAGGAGTTCAGTTAGATACATATGCAGGGGGCCATGAGGACCATGGGTAAGTTGCCAACAGGCAGAATAACAGGATAACAGACCATTGATTAGAAGATCCATGTTTTCTCCTTTTTTCAAGTATGTTATGAAACTCAAGGAAATACAGTAATTATTGTTTTTATTCTAGACATCTTCAAATCAACTCGAAAGTTTGGTGTTTTTGCTGCAATATTGATCACATATGTTGCTAGTTCTATTTTACATGTAAGTGATCTTATTTCTATAAAAAGAACTGTTGATTAGATTTTAATGGATTTATATTTTAATAGATTTATATTTTTATGCGCCTACTTCATATTTTTTGTGCTTGTTTCAGTAATGGTGGCAACATTAAATGTGCACTTAAATTTTCCCATACTTCTACGACGTTCAGTGAGAATTCTTATTAATATTTCCGCTATTCAACTTTGTTTCCAGAGCTATTCTCCTTACAAAGGTCTGTGCTAAGATTAGTGCTTCTATTAAATTTTCATTTAGGGCTTAAATTTTCAACTATCAGCAGTTTTACTATCGATTGGTATCTTTGCTTATGTGGAAAGTGGTAAGCAAGCCTGAACATTACCGTCTGATATCACTTGTGGAGGAGTATTTTTGAGTATAGATTTCAGCTTTTTGCAGATAAAAACTACACTCAAAAACCCTCCTCCACAGGTGATATCATGTAATTCTTTTCTGGTATGACAAGAACAATTTACATAGAGGAGAAGAATATAGAAAGATAGAATATCACTTAAAATATTTTAGTTTGTCTTTTTAACACTCACCCTTGCACAGATATCCCATGTAGTGGTTGAAATACTAAGAGCAAATTATCACAGTGGAGGAAAGACTTTTGAGCATAAAATAATCCCTTCTCTACAGTAATTATGTACTCTTATTTCAATTACTGATATGGAATTATTTTAGGCAACATACTCTATACGAAGGCAAAGTATAGAAACCTAGCATTATTTTAAAATGCATGTTTCTTTTAAAAAAACGATCTTATATTTTCTTCATTTTTGCATCACCTCAATTTAATCAAAACAGGTGAGTCTTTGGTAATATGAAGTTTCAGGCTTCATAATCAGATTCATCGATAAATATTAAATTATTGAGCACAAAAGTAAAGGATGTTCAAGAAATAACATTAACGTAGCTTTCAGGGATTGATGTAGAAGTTTAAATCAAGAGTGGAGAGTAACGATCTGAGATGCTCAGAGCAGTGCACTACTCCTTTAACACTAATTAATTTATTTTATTTGTAGTGTTTCGCCATTCACTGGCTAGTAGCTTTAGTGCTTGCATTGATGCAAGGAGATGTAAGGAAGATTGTCCACATACATATAAACAGGTTAGTAATTTTTGGTTAACCCACCGTTGCAGTTGTCGAAAAAAGATTACTATTACTATCACTTTGCTGCAGCCTGATTTTCTTAATAGGCCAGGTCACCGAAGTGCTACTATTTTGAAATTTGGTACCAGCATGCAAAGCAATATTTTGGAGGGTCTCACCAAAAAGGTCCAAATTATGTTTTCAGTCCAATGGACCAGAAAGACGTGGTACCATCATGTAATTTGGTATCAGAATTCTAGGCAATAATAGGAGACCGCTGGCCAATTATTTATTTTTGATTTCATTGACTCTGGACCAAAAATCGGTGAAAAAGGGATTTTTTCAGAAGTGGAGAATTATTACAATTAGTCTCATTGTGAATTAGAAATATAATTACAATACACAATACAACAGAGAAAGATTTTCTAAATAAAGGAATGATATTAATTCAAAGAAAATACGTTTTTCTATTGCATTGTTCCATTGTCTAGTTTCTTTATTTCTATTAGTACCTTTTTTTAACAGATTTAACAGGCATTCTAGGCAATATTATGAGACTGCTAGCCAAATCTTTTTCGATTTATATATATACTATGTACGGCATGTACAGTATACATTAATACATGTCAGGCAGCCTATAAACACGTCTTAATTTAATACTTTAATTTAAAAAGACACGATTTCTTTAAAAAATTAAAAGCATATATTCATATATTACTAGACTATAGGCATATTCTCTATTTTTGGATTTGTGTGGACTATAGGCATATTCTCTACTTTTGGATTTGTGCGGTAGCAACAAACACATTGGTTTCGTCCTTGTTTTTGGTTTTCGTCTTTGTTTTTATTTTTCTTCCTGAACGTTATCCAAGCCTAGCAGTATTTTAGCGTATAACTCTATAGTTTTTGCGGGACAATTTGGGTTTTAAGTTTTCGCTTGGTAAATGACAAGACTCTGGGAAGGTCTTCTGAAGTCGCAATTTACAGTTTATAGGTATAACTTCATTATCGGTCACTAGACCACTTTTGACAAAATGGGAAATTTTGGCAAAAAGTAACCGGAGGCTTTGTTAATCATCCGACAGGACATGCGGAGATTTTGGCATTATGTCACCACCAGCGTGTGGCCACTGAACTTATTATGAGATTTTGTTGAAAGTAAATCATGTTAGAAAGCAAAAAACATATTCATGAAAGCACAAATCCCTCAGCCCACTCTGGCTGATTTTTATTTATTGTATACATAATGCTATGATGTATAATGTTATGTAAATTAAATGTATGTCCTAGGTTTATCTTTCACTCGGTTTGGTGAACTACTTTCAATACCGCTCCTTTGATTAGCTTTTTAGACAGAAACTACTCAAAAACACTCCTCCACAGGTGATGTCTGGCATTGGGATCCTCTTACCGTGATATTTTTCGAATAACTATGTTGAAAGTTAAAATGAAAGAAATAATGATATATTTGTTGTTTTTTTAGTGGAATTTCTCGGTTATTTGTTTAAACTTGCTGTTTTCATTTATTGCTGTATGGAACTTAGCTTACCTTGGTTGTCTATTTGATAACTCTGGTGAAGAAGAAAAAGTTAGTAATGTTTACTTTTGCTTGACTTCATTGGTCGGATTTAATTTGCTTTTTGAACATTTATTAGGATGTAAGGGCCACAACAAAAAACTGCAATTTACCTGTGTACAGATTATGTATCACCATATACTAGCTTTAAGCAACCCGCAAATTGCGGCATCAAAGCCTATAAATGGGGGCAACACCCTAATTTCATAGCCCTTTTTGCATTCAATTCTCCATGTAATTTTGGTTAAAAAGACAAAATTTATGCACTCTGAAAAAGTCTAGATATGAAAACTAATTCTAAATGAAGTGTCACTTTCAATCAATGTAATGGCTTAATTTAGAATTCGTGCGAACGAATTTGTCTAGTGGAGATCCGCCTTTACCTCCAGGTCAGTGTGTATGAGTGGTTGCTAACATTGCTAGTTTCATATTTATCTGGTTTATACACTGTTCCAAGTTTTAACAGCTGGGTGGCGATATAAGATGTCTAAAAGTGTTTGTATTGCATAGATGTGCACAAAAATAAAATCTAAACATGGAATAACTTTATTATTTTTCAATGAGAAAAAGTGATTTGGAAATCAAAAAATTGTCTTAAAAAATTCCAAAAAAGAAATTTAACGCCCCTCTTCCTTGGGAGAGTAATTGCTCGCAACACAAATTTCATTTAAAACTCGTTCTATTTTTAGGGGTATTCTATGACGCATGCGCTGAAGAAATGGAAGAATTATTCATACTTAAATCACATAATGATGTTTGCGGCACTCATTATACAAAAGCTTATCAGTGGTGGGCGCATTTTCTAGTTTGTTAGTTTTTTATTACAGTCAATGTCCGCTAATTCGAACCCTCAAGAGAGCAAGTTATTCGTTCGAAATACAATCCGCTAATTCGAACCCTCAATGAAGCCAGTTACAATATTCGTTCGAAATAGCGAACGTATTTTAGAGCAAATTCAGGCTCTGGGGACAAAAAATGTGCTCGAAATAGAAAAAATAAAGAAATTAACGAACGTTGACCAATATTTGACAAAAATATGGTAGACAAAGTGAAATTTTTGCAAAAAGTTAAAATTTGAACTTTAAAAAAAGACGAATGGCACGGAAATTCGAATTTATTCCAAAAACCTGGGTAATAGGCTTCATCCTAAGTCTTAAATCTACTCGATAAATCACTGAGATAAATCTCTAGGGACTTGTGGTCGTTTTTCGCATTTTTGTTTTACTTGTGGGGTGGTGGGGTGTATTGTTCATGGAAATGTATCTTATTTTATATCGAAGATTGTAAGTACGTTTACTAAGATGGGACAGTATCATGGTAAAATTACAATAGATATTTTATATAATTATTTGTATCATGTATTTTATAAAATTGCACAATTTTTTAGAAGCAACACAAGATTTTGGTCATAACTCGAGTTGCTTATTTTCTAAGCAAAAAAAGTGGTACTGAACATTGTTTATATGTTTATTTCCTCGCGAAAGCCAAGAGAAGACATTCCATTGGTCGAAACATCCTGGGATGTCAATTTTGACCAATGGAATGTCTTCTTTTGATTTTGCAAAGAAAGAAAGAAGAAGTAGTTGCTACATATTGCTTTATACCTCAGTTGAGTTGAGTTGCTTAAAATCTCAGTACTTCTCACTGGTTTGAACTGAATATGGAAGATATTTTATAGTTTTTTTTTTAATTTTATAAAGAAAAAGTCTTATGATGCAGGTCTGAATATAACTGCAGGAAATCACTGTGGATGAGTGTTTTAAGTATCAAAAAGCACTCCTCCACATGTGATTTCAAGGCAGTTATTTCTACCAATGAAATGTCTTCTTTTGGGATTCCCACGGAAAATTTGGACTTATGAAAAGCAATCTTTAGACAGTTATTTTTATCTGAACATTTTCTGACATAATATATAACATCAGCACTAACTGCACCAAAGCACTCCTTCATAGACTATTTAACTATTTTGCAACCGTCATTTATTCTTCCCTTGCAAGTTATTCTCCCTGTCTTGTTTTCAAGAATGCGAACTTCTCATGTATAGCTTGATATTATAATCGACAATACATATTCTAACGACTATAAGCAAATATATAATATTCAACACACCAATACAAAACGTGGTAGTTGGCTGTATGTTGTTCCGTTGACAAAGGAATAAAATATTTTTAATTTTGTAGCTCATTTTTTATTTGACAATTAGATATTTATATATTTTTGTACTTCATGCATAAAAGAGTATTTATTTAGAAAAAGTTGTATTTTCTTCGTCAGCACGTGTTTCTTTTATAAGCAACCACTTATTGAGATTGAGGCTCAGAGTTGCTTAACTGATTGATACATACCCAGCCGGCAAAAACCTGTTCAAAGTCAGAAAAATAACGTTAGAACAACGTTCATAGAACTACTATCTTTTCTTCTGAGAAAGTCCTCGTCTGAAGTATGCTAGCATTGGGGAAATACCTTAAAAACATTCTAAGTCCGCAGTAAAGACGCTAGAACGAAGTCATTCGACGTAAAAACGAAGGTTCGTTGTATAGGAAACTTTTTTATGAAGTTGAAAACAAAACAGGGAAAGAGTATTGAGTTCTTTATAGAGAAGTTCGTTATACCAGGGTGACCTTATGGTACTATATGACGTAATAATTTTAGTATCTCTTCTTTCCATGAAATCTCGCGATCAAGCACTGACCGTGCGGCTACTGCATACCATGAATACGTTTTTTTTTTACATACGAATTCTTCAAATATTAAGTTCATGATCGTCGTCATCATTGAGCTATATTGCTTCTTCCACATCAGATTATGTGCCAACGAAATTAGAATATCTTAATCCTATAAGCTGGACTTTTCTCTTATGATTTCTTTATATAAGTTTCAGGAGCTCGAGAGCATATGGTATAAATTAATAACCAAGATTGTAAAAGTTATTTTTTCCCAGCTGAATTTTATAAATTTTTCGTTATTAGTTGTTAAATTTCTTTATATAAATATTATGCAAATCGCTGTATTATTTCTACAAGCGGATTTTTTTTGGTGGCACGATTGGCAAGGAGGCAATGAATCAAACACTTATGTTAAAACATAATAAACAGTTCTTGCAGCATTTGCTTGTAAATAGTCATATGTGACATCAGTATTATAGTAAAATTTACTAACAATTCCTGTGAAATTCATGTGGACCAAACTAAACAGATGTGCATATTAACAGTATAATTCAATAAACATTTATTCAAATGAAAAATACAACATATTATCTATACCGTATATCAATGTATGTCTCGAAACCAAATGGACAGATTTTGAAATAAACTCAACCTCGTTGAAAGAAGCCCTGGGAACAAGGTTGCTCCTATCTCGAATAAACGCCTGTCCAAAAACCTCCAAAATTAAATAAAAGCTTAATTTTTAATAGTGGAAAAAATTGCTGAAAAAGGGAAAATTGACGGAACAAATTGCCGAAAACCAATCAAAACCGCAGGATAAAATGACAGAAATTTGGAAAATTGCGACACAAAATAGCCGAAATTTTGTACCCTAATCGCCGAAGATTCTGTGTCCGCCGATTATTTTGTCCTTTAACTTAAGGTACTCGTGTACTATTCCTAATGGAATAAAGAAATATTTGGAATCCCTGAGTTGGAAAATTTATACTGAATTGTTTTGTTAACTCATGCATTCTGTTTGAATTATACAGAATAAAACGGATTTCAATGTATCACATTGAGAATGATCATGTGTAAAACCATAATGGCGGTTATTTAATAATGGTGGTTATAATATCAGTTATCAGTTATCCATTACAAAGTTATGATTCTACACTGGCATCTAATATTCATTCTAACAAGTTTTGAAATGTCCCAAGCAGGTACGGCTCAAATATCATTTTCTAAACTTTGTTAATCTTCACCAACCTCGTTCCCAGGGCTTCTTCTCTCTTGACGTTATGAGAGTTCAGTTAAAAAGAGAAGAAGCGCTGGGATCGAGGTTGAATCTTCACATATTTAGCTAACTAGTTGATGAACCTAAAGTCAAAAAACTGTTTCAAGGCCAGGAAAAAATCATTACAAGAGTAAATGTTTTTTTGAAATCTTTAAATGCGATATAGCTAGTGGGAACCTATAGAATCTATAGTTACAACTGACTAATAAAAAAACTATCAAATGAAACATTACGTGAACGCTGTACATTCAATTACCATCCAACTACTTTCTCGTTACAGAACGATGGTATGTTTCAAATGAAGGCAATGCTGCTACTAAATGTGGCTCTAAAAATAATCCATGCAAAAACTTACGTACTACCATTAAACAAGCTGCTGCAGATGACCATATCTATCTTGTTGCAAAATGTAAATATGAAACGTTCGATGTGTGTATCAACAATGGGAAATCTATAGATATTCAAAAGTCCATCAGCATATCTGGTCTTGAATTTATACCAATGATAAAATGTAATGACTCGAAGTTTATATTTTTGATTAATGGTACTGATCACAAAATCAATGTAAAATTTATAGATGTAGCATTTCAAAGAGACGACTTTCAAGGAAATGAAACATGTAAACCAACTGAAAATGGTATCATAAAAGTTGTCAATGCGAATATATTCGTTATTGGTTGTTATTTCAAAAGGATTTGCACAGCTTTACTTGTTAATTTCAACAGTAATGAAGTATATTCTGTGACAATAGATTCAACAGAGTTTAATTTTATTTCTTATGCATTATATTCTATCGAAATAGACAAGGGGAAGGTATCAATTAATGCCATGAAGGTAATTGGGAATGCAGATAAATATGGTATTACATCACATGCAATTTCATTGGCCAGTTATGACCATCTTGAATTGAAAATAACCAATAGTGCAATCAAGAGAGCACATGAAGGGATCTCTTTAACAATCCATCGGGGATTATCTAATATTGAAATCGACTCGGTTATTATATCTGAAAATAGGGGACAAGGCGTTATCATAACATTTGGTTCAAAGGTCAATCGAGACAAAGCAGCTGTTTCGTTGAACAATCTTCAGTTTGTAAAAAATAAAGGTGTTTTTGCGTCTGCTATTCATCTAGTTGATAAAGAAAAACAAGACATAAAACGCAAAATAAAAATTTACGTGACCGATTGTATCTTTTATGAAAACCAAGCTGAAACTTTCTTCGGCTCACTTTATGCTGACGGTGTGAATGTATACGTGTTTAATTCATTCTTTACAAACAATGTGGCGGGGGAATTACACGGATCTATCCAAGGATTCGGAGGAGCTATATACGTTGAAACAAAGACAACAGTGTCTGTAACAAACACAACGTTTATAAACAACACGTGTTCGGGTTTTGGTGGAACAATCTTCTCACGTGGCAAATTCTCATGTGTTAATTGTGAATTCACGGGTGCTAGTGGTATTCTTATAAGACCGTTGCTTGGTGATATATTATATGCAACAGCGGGATTAACTTTAATAAACACTACATGGAAATCTACTGTGATGAGAGAAATTCCAAGATCACTTATCTGGCATCCTGGAAGTCCTACAGTAGAGCGATGGGCAATAAATGTTTCTGGATATTTTAAAGCTTTATGTCCCGAAGGGCACAATATTAGTTATTCTGGTATTGTACGTAAATATGATAGTGTATCACGAATTGCAATCTCCTGTAAACCATGTCCAAGGAATGAGTATAGTTTAACATCAGGAGCGTTATATGTGAGACCAAGACAGACCAGTGGAGTTATTTATGAATCTCAAAAGACAATAGCTGAGTGTCATCATTGTAAATATGGAGGTGTTTGTGAGAGAGGTTCAATACGACCACAAGCAAATTACTACGGCTACCGAACTGGATTGATGAACGACGAGGTTCGTTTCATACCTTGTCCAATTGGATACTGTTGTCAAGGTGATAGTTGTCAAAAATATAATTCATGTCAAAAACATAGAGAAGGATTGCTATGTGGAAAATGCAAATCTGGAATGAGTGAAAATTTAATTAATTCAAATTGTGCGCTTCCAATTGAATGCAAGGATCACTGGTTTTGGATTTTATTTTTACCATTTGGTATTTTATACATTCTTACGTTTATGTATTTGGATAAAATTAGTACTTTTATTAAACAGCAACTTGTTTGGTGGGATAATAAAATTCATCATCATCATGACTTAGAAGAGTATGAAATCTTAGAAGCAAAACATGCTGAGTCACTATCACAAGAAAACAGTCCTCAACCAGGAACGAGTAAGGCTGACGAAACCATTCACAACAAAGGGAATGTTATGCAGATAGAAGCAGTCAATGAAAATGAAGATATATCTTCCCTACCTATGATTGATAATAACAAAAAAGATATTTTTAAGAGACCTGGTAAAACTGTTCGTGGTCCAGATATATTTACTGATGTACTCAATATCTCATTTTACTTCTATCAAATGTTTCTACTGATGCGCATGCGTGAAAGTATCGTCTTAGATTATATTCTATTCTGTCTTCGTTCTTTATACAGCAGTATATTCACATTATCGATCCAAGGGAATTCTTCAATGTTGTTATGTCCAATCCGTGGTTTAACTGCCGTAACTAAATTATTATTTGTAAAGTCGTTCGCATGTTATGTTCTAGTCCTGATATTCATATTCCATGCCATTGTTTACTGTGTTCAATTTGTGCTACTTCAAGACTTACGTAAAAAAGAAGCGCTTATCGTATTTAGTGTGCGTCTTAAAGTAGCTACCATACAAGTTTTGCTCTTGTCTTATTCTACTTTATCTGAAACTGCTGTTACATTGGTCAGTTGCACACCATTGAGTGAGAGATTTGTTTTACTTATTGATGGCACAATAACATGCTACACGTGGTGGCAAATCATTATTTTTATCTTCGTTTTAACATGGGTAATTCCGTTTCCTGTTGTTATGGTATATAGCCTGGTTCACTTGAAAAAAGAATATATAACATATCACCAATTTATATTAGCCTGGGCACTCCCCCTTTTGTACATAATATGGCTGTTGTATAAACTATGTAAGCAAATACCAAATCAACCAATCAAAAAGCGAGTTTATGATCATGAAAGTTTAAACACAGAAGAGAGGTCATCAGTAAACGAGATCCTCTTTCGTTTGGAATGTCCATTCGTAGGTGAAGCAAATCATTTAAAAAACACAACAGACTTAGATCATAGTGCAGAAGCAGTGAAGAAAAATGTTTACGAAGTCCGTGAACCGGCATTTTGGCAAGGTGCGATGATTGGTCGTAGATTAATACTGATTTTGTTTTTAACATTTGTACCAACCCCCGTCTCAAAATATTATTGTGCATTATTCTTATGTGTTGCGTACTTAGTTCATCAACTATACTATAGACCGTATTTAATTAAACTTGCGAACATGTATGAAACGTTGACTTCAGTGACATTAGTTTTATTTTGCAGCATGAATTTGTTCTTTGCGTACAGTTACATGAGTGACATACCACCTGAAGCAGCAGACGAAAATTTGAGCATTATATTTCGTTGGTTTGAAGCAATTATTTTGGTAGTGTTGCCAACTGTTGTTGTATTTGTTTTATTTTGTTTAGTCATGACACGTCTTATCATTTTAATCGCAAAATTATTTAAAAATATTTGTGAATGTTGTTTGTAAGAACATGGTAAAATATATATATACCTTAAAAGTCTTAATTTTCGCGAGTCTTAAATTTCGCGAATTTCGCGATTTTTGAAAAAACTCGCGAAATTAAA
>JAULBZ010003500.1:0-16309 GCA_032360805.1 Neoturris breviconis
TACATGATGCGTCTTATGAAGTATGAGTATGAGTTTACCATTAACTATCACCAGTTTTAATTTACCATTAATCAAATTTTGACTTACTGTTAATCAGATTAATGGTAAATTAATGGTCAATGTGTTGATTTTTTGCGTTTTAGACTTGCTAGTGTATGTACCCGGAACAGATATAATATGTTCTGATACGATGATTAGAGCAGCACTCAAAGACAGTACTCTCCATGTAGTTAAGGAAATTTTGAGACCATTTTTAAAGGGTTAACATTATTTCCCATAGTTGAAATCTACTATTTACTGGACAAACTGTTATGCTTGAATAAAGTAGAAAATATGATAGATAAAATAATTTTTTTATTCCAGAAATTGTGATATTATATTACTCCTGTTTAGGCCCAAAAAGGTTTTTTCTGTTTTGCTATTGCCAAATCAATGCAGACGTGACTAAAAGTGTAGTGCAATTTTATGGCTGCGACGTCATCAAAAAATGCATAAATTTGCTAATTATGTATATTTCTCCACATATTTGCATTGATCCGACTATTGATTTGGATAAAACACGAGAACAATTTATCTTTAGTTTAATTTATTTTACCTTTTATTAAACCTTTAATTTACTTTACTTTATCTATCATATATATTTACTGGCTCTGATGAAATAATATAACTTTCACAGTGAATCAGATCCTAATCAGTGACAAAAATCTTTAACTCATCCAGCATGAAACAACTCAAGTCCAGAAATTGCAATCCGTGATTAAATACATAACCAGTAACTGGCCCAATAACCACTCTGACATTGAGAATCACGTCAAGCCATACTTCAACATCTGACAAGAGTTACCATAATATCGATAACACTATTCTGAAAGGAATACAAATAGTAATAGTCCTTACGAAATTTCAGATGAAGTTTAGTTCAAGGTCAGTACAGATTCATTTAAAAATAACCTGATCATTATAGATTACACTGGCAAATATTTTGAAATACTGCAACTACCAAAAGTAAGAGCTTTAACTTTAACATAGTAAAGGCCAGTTTTCACTTTGCGTGAATGAGGGAATAATCAAGCGAGCATGTGCGACGTTTAATATTGACAATATAATCTGTCGTTCACATGACAAATTCAAACTTGTTGAACTTTTGAGCCAATGAGATCGCTTCAGCCAATGAAAACACAAAATAATCAAAACATTGCGTAATTAGAAAAACAGATTTTTCATTATGGATTTGTAATCATCACTTCTAAAAATTTCAAACATTCCATTTCCATTATTAGATATGTCTTCATATTTTCAATCAACACCATTTGCAACTAACAAGTACAAACTAATTTGCCATCACAATAAGTTGTTTGCAATTACCACTCATTACCAATGGATCACAATACACATTGTTTAAATACAGACTATCTGCAAAAACATATAACTTGTAACATCAAGCATCTAGCCTTAAATATTCTCAGGTCAATGAGTTAGTTGAATGAGTCATCCAGCAAAGAAATTGATGAATCAAAATCTTAGAAACCACATACTAAAGATTACTCATCAAAGTGAATTTGCTACGTATGATAGAAATGCAAAAATTCTACAACTTATAGAAGTCAACAAGAATATTAGATTCCGAGACAATAAATGGTCAATGAAGGGGAAAGTAATTGAAATGTCAACAACTAAAGAAAACATCGACGATGAAGACATTTGTTCATTGATAATTAGATGAACTGATAAATGAAAAACCAAACTGCACACGTTATGGTTGTCGAATAAAAAAAGCCATCAAGATTCAACAACTGATTGTATTCAACAAAAGATAAGGAGCATATCATTAGTCGACACACGTATGATCTACTCCATATATGTATACATTGTCCTCACTGTTTGAGTTTACCATCTTTGTTCATGTTTACAACTTGTAGCTTCTGCTGGGTGTACTGTCCTGTTGTCATAACCTCTTTTTCATATTATTAGCCCACCAAACAAAGTTTGGATGGGCTATTGCTATCACTTTGCGGCGACGTTGACGTTGACGTCGACGTTGACCCACTTTTCTTAATAGACCATGTTCTTGAAGGGCTATCATGAAATCCGATACCAGCACTTGTGGCAATATTCTAGAAGGGCTTGCCAAAATGTTTTTCAATTAGGCAATATTACGAGACCGCTTGCCAGATTTTGTCAACTTGGGACCGAGTATCAATGAAAAAGGGATTTTTTCAAAAGTGGAGACTTAGAATTGATTTTTTGAATTCAGTTTATACGGATCTGACCAGAGTCACATTTGGACTTAGCCTGAAGCTATGCTCGAAAATCCCAAGTCATTGCAAACTGTTCAATCATGTTCACAAAAATAGCTTTGATATAAGTGTAGGAATAAGCGCAGGGAGTTAGAAATTCTTTCAAATTGGATTAAGAGTAAATATTGCAGCAGGGATTTTTGAGCATAGCTTCAGGCTTCATGATATACTTTAAGGGAAGAATCTTTCGCGGGAAGAAACTTTTGCGGAAAAAAACTTTTGTTTTTTCTTCTGTAAAACACACTAAAACTGGTCAAATTCTCGAATCCGCGAAAGTTTATTCCGCATAAAAAAATGTAAAAAATTATTTTTTGTCGTTTTTCATCTCTTTTCTTTTACATCAGACATTTTATACATTTATTGTCAATCTAAAACGATAACTTTTTTTGAAACGATTGAATTTTTTATCATTAAAATTGCAAACCGTGAAAGTTTATTCCCATGAAATATATCAAATTCTCGAATCCGCAAAAGTTTATCACCGCAAAATATACACTGGACAGCTAACCACGAAAGTTAAATCCAAAAACTTTGCAGTGTTTTTCATACCACAAAGGTTTCTTCCCTCGAAAGTTTCTTCCCTTAAAGTAGGTGTAGGAATAAGCGCAGGGAGTTAGAAATTCTTTTAAATTTCAATAACATGATATTTCATTTAATTTGGCTAGTATAATTCACTTTAAGTAAATAGAAAGCTATGTTATATTTTCTGATTTGTATTTTATTTTAGAATTAGATGATATTATAATGAAACTCTTGCGTATTTTGTCATGTGTGTTTCTTCTGTTACCAACAAATTGTGACCCATGTCCAAAAAAATGTTCATGTCACTCATCTTGGTTGCGTGGTGTAACCAGTGTTGTTGTGGATTGCTCGAAAAGAGGGCTGATGACTATACCTAAAAAGAAAGTGTCACGTTATATTACATCTTTGTAAGTAAGTCATGTTTTGTTTATATGTTTTAAAGCTTGGAATAGACTGTCAAACATCACCTGTAAAGGAGTTCATTTCAAGTTTGGTTTCCATGCTCAAAAACATGCCTGTACAAGTGCTATCTGACAGTGACAATGATTTAATATAGATAGAAAAGTTTGGAATTATGTGTTTCAGTTTGATACTTGTTTTGAAATGACAGTCATTTCAGAAAAAAACTGTGTTATGATTTGTGTTGGTCTTCTTTTTCTTCAATGATTCCAAGTGAGTTAAAATGGCTGGATTCTGCCTTGAGATCTCAGGATTGGCTTAACATACAGTCATGAAACTTGGTAGGGTAATACTACAACATCTAATAAACATTTTAAAATAATTTTTTTTTTGCTGATATCACCATCATAGTTATAATGTACACACAAAGATAATAATGCAATTATTAACATTTTTACTTTTATAAGGATTTTATGGGCAATCTGAAAGGTGGTTTCGAGAAATGACCAAAACATTTTTGAAGATCACGTGCTGTAGCTATGAAAATTTCCAAAAATGTGTAGGAATATACTAAATGTGACAAAGTTTTAAGACTTCGGTGTTTACACAAGAAAAGTTATTTGAAAAAATATTGCACCCTGGCGGAATCACGAAATGTAGTTATGTTCTTTAAAACAAATAAATTCTTTTATGGATCATGCTGCATTTATATTCCAGTCAAACAACGAATTATTTGATAAGTATCTTGCACTGAATGTATGAGTACACGTTTTTAGCCAACTCCTAAAATTCTTACAGATACCTGAAGTTTTACACGTAAAATTTAGGTTACCAAGGGCCGGGGTTTTTTTGTTTTCAACAAACAACTTTGTTAAAAAACAATGTTGTATAGAAATGCTAGAAAAAATAAAAAATACATAAAAATTTGGCGATGCGACATTAATTTTTTTCTGGTCAGTGGTTGTTTGGTCAGGTTTTTTCTGGTCAGTTAGTGGTTGGATAGTCGGTTGCTGGTTAGTCAGTGGCCAGTTCAACACTGGTAGGTTGGTTGGTGGTCAGTTGCTGGTCGGTGATTCTGGAAAACACCATGATTTTAAAGACAACATATTTGAAGGGTTTGTTGTATCTTCTTTGGTTTTGTTTATTTGTGATCGAGTATCCGGCTCTTTATGAAGTTATTGCTCCTTTGAATTAATATTGCTTTTCATTTTATATAGCGTACTCAATGAAAATTATATTACTGAAATACCTAAATTTGCATTCAAGAAATATAGATACCTTAGAGAATTGTAAGTATATCATCTGTGTGGAAGGGTGTCAACAATATTAATATTGATTAGTTTATGTGAAACCATGCCTTAAAATAATGATTGGACATTACCCATGGAGGAGTGATTTGAGTTTTCAACTTCACTCTACTGGTGAAGTCTGACCGTTATTTTGTGGCATTGTCAACTACAAACTTAGTGACTTAGCATTTTTAAGATTTCAACAGGAAAACATATTATGCAAATTCTCACATTTGGATATATTTTGAGGGTAGCAGTAAATTGTCTGATTCCGATTCTGTATTTCCGCAGAATGTTTTTAACAAAATTATCCAAAAACATGTGAATCTCAACATATTGTTGGCATTGATATGGTTTACGATAGACACCGTCACTTGTTTAGCTTGTTCTATGCATATTCTCAGTATGAGCCTCCCTCCTCTCTCAGCCTGCAAAATCATTGGCAAAAAATTATACCAATCAACTTTTAAAATAAAACTGGCAAGGATATTTTGTTGGTGTTAAGAAGAAACTATTCTTCCATTTCTATATTGTTTTATATTGTTTTCTAGATATTTATACAAAAACTTTATCACGCATATTGACAAAGACGCATTTAGTGGTCTCAGAAGATTAACCGAATTGTAAGTCATTTCAACCTATTAGGTTACTGAATTGTCGTCATTCTTCATTGGTCAAAATAGGAGTAAATAATTACTATGGAGGAGTGATTTTTGAGCATAGCTTTGGGCTATAAAGCATGAAGCCATATTAAAATATCTCTCCTCCACAGTGATTATTTACTATTATGTTATCCATTGCCCTCTATGAAACTGTATGAACTCAAAATTTGTAACATTGGAATATGCTTCTATGCTTCTGACTAGCACAATCTTAGTACATTTCTGATCTTTGATAGTTAGGAATCTGAGTTGTAGGTACTGGATCAGCAGTTGTCTGGTTGCTGCATATCCGATTGTTAGCTAGGTGCCCAAACTATTTGTTAGCTCCTTGGAGAGATCATCCTTCAACAGTCAGATGATACCTGAGTAGTTGTAGTGCTTTATCTTCAGCTTTTGCTAATATCTGTTCTTTGTTCTAATTTTTTTCATGTAGAATCTTTTCTAGCTCATGCCTCTCCAGATTTATTAGCTCTGTGTGAAACCACCTAAATTCATCTATCAGTAGTAACGATTTTGTGATTCATGGGTATCTTCCTATTAATTGTAAGACTCCGCATGGTCTTGGTTTATATGACAACTTACCAATTGCTCGTGAATCTTCTCTCTCTAAGGAATCCTTATGTGCTATTGTCTTTCACTTCTTCACTCTATTAGCTATTTTTTCTTTCTTTATATTTTGTTTCTTTGGTGACTTCACTGCCCTTCACTCTGATTGGCTGAATTATTCTAATGGTACCAATTTATCTGATGTTCATAATTTCTCTTTGTCCAATCATTAACTCAACTTTCCTGATCATGATGATCAATTACCCTCTCTACTTAATATTTTTCTATCTTCTAACCCAAATGTTTGAAAGGTTTCTTGTCACAGCTTTCTCGTCAACTCTGAGAACATTTTGTTGTAAATGTTGACATCTTTCTTAGTTTTACAGCAGCTTAGCCATCATCATTGCACTGAACCATGTACAGCTTCCACGTGACTGGGAAAGCTTCTGTGACTCTCTTCGTGATGTTTCTTGGGAAGCTGTCTTTGATTTGCGAGCTGAAACTTGTGCAAAGGAGATTCTGTCTTGGCTACAGACTGGTATAGATCCTATTGTTCCATCTTGTAAATACTAAGAGTCTCATTCTTCACCATGTTTCTCTCCTGCCTGTGCTACTGCAATTGCTCATAGGAATCACTACTTTCATCTTCTTGATCTAATTCTGATGAGAATAAATGTATCTTCGCTTCTGATGGAAATAATTGTAAAAGGATCATAAAAGATGCCAAATCACAGGGTTTATATGACAACATCTAAGTGAAAATTGAAAATTGACTATCAATCACCAAAGGAAAAGCAATTCTTAGATAATCAGAATAATGCAGTAGTTACAGATGGTGGTTCAGCAGTAGAAGAGGTAGTGCTAATGCCTTGCATAGAGCCACTTATATTTAAAAAATATAATAGTAATGGTCATGAATTCAGAAAATACAATGTATTATTTTGTGTTCGAGCAAATAGTTATGTAGTCGAAATAATCACTGTGGAGGAGCAATATTTTAGCATAGCTTTAGGCTATAAAGCCTGAGGTTATGCTCAAAAATCACTTCCTCACAGTGATTATTTGCTCTTATTTAATTTTATTGTGAAGATGGTGTTATTTTATGTAAGGAATGGATTTATGCAGTAAGCCAAGATCTTCATATTCTCTTTTAGATCTTTACACACGAATCGCTTAAAAAACGTTGAAAATGGAACATTTTCTTCACTGAAAAGTCTGAAAAGATTGTACCTTTTCACAAATTTTATTCAACAAATCAACCCAGCAACATTAAATGGTTTACGAAGAGTGGAAACTGTATTTTTACATGAAAATTTGCTGCGCTACATTCCAAAAGACACTTTTATTTCTCTTGAGAAACTTCGTGTATTAACGTTATATAGGAATTATATACAAACTTTATATACCGGCTCATTTAATGGCTTAAAGAAATTAAATCAATTGTATATACACGAGAATAAAATATCAAACATGGAGTCAGATGCATTTAAAGAATGCAGTTCTTTGATAAAACTTCAACTTGGTAATAACATCTTAGTGAATATTTCAAAAAATCATTTTGTTGGCTTAATCCGATTGGTGGAGTTGTATCTTGATAATAATAGAATTGAGTCTATTCATGTTAAAACGTTTGATGAGATTCCTTATCTGAAAAAATTGTAAGTATACATTTTATAAAAACATCAGCAGATACAAATGCTGTTACACATACATAATGCAGGAGGGCTGAATCTTAACATTTTCTTTGATAAACAAATTAGATAACAAAGTTAATTATTCTGAATATAAAATAACAACTTAACTTATATCATCTTTATTTACCTGAAGGGAAGAAAGTGTTAGCGGAAGAAAAAAAAGTCGGAATTAAAGGATGTGAACCACACCTCGAAAAAACTACATTTTGCAGATTTAATAAATGCGAATGAGCAATTTTTCTTGGTTTTGCGAAATTAAAGATTGCGAATCAGTAATTAAAACAGATTTCTTTGGTACTTAATTCATTGAAAAAAATTAAATAATAATATGCTGTTTTTTGTAATGTAAGTAAACAAATCAAGCGAAGCATATGAAAAATGTGGAACTAAAGAATGCGAATTCAGGGAAACTTTTTCTATATTTTTTTAATCTGCATTTGTTTCTTTCCTTAAGGTAATTTATTGAGATTTCATGGCAGTCAGTTGGGCCATCAAATATCAATTTCTACACAATAGAGAAGGTTTTTTGGGCTAATTGTTACTGCTATTACGTCCAACTTTTGTTATTAATTTTACCAGTTTTTACTTTCAGGGAGGGGGGGAGGGGTGACCTACTTTGAGGGAGAATTCACTCTGGTATTTATTAAAAAATTAAATTTTATCAAGGGGTAGGATAGAACTATCACTTACTTTTTTAAGCTTGAAATATCTAGTCCTGACAGATAACAGACAGACAGGATCCAGAGATACCTTTGATTCTGATTTAGGGTGTTGCTTGGAAATCGTATTCATACCATTCAACCTGGAGCATTTGAAAATCTCCCACATCTATATGTGTTGTAAGTATAATATCCGGCAGTTAATTTAAAATATCCCTATGGAGGAGAAATTTATGAGCATAGTTTCAGGCTACAATGCCTGAAACTACGCTAAAATTCCCTCCTACACAGTGATTATTTGCTGTTTTTGATCTCTGATATTTCTGAAGGACTATATGTCAATTCAACGATAACCAAATGTTCTTCAAGATTGTCTCTTTTACGCTTACAATGCTAGAAAGAAGAGAAAATAATCACTGTGAAGTAGTGATTTTTGGGCATGGCTTCAGACTTTTACCCCTTCACAATGAATATTTGCTCTTTTAGTGCCCAGGGTGCTTATTATTGCAGACTGTTGGAGGGGCACTTAATCCAGAGTTGCGCTTATTCGGGAGGCGCTTACTTAAAAATGTAGAAAATTTATCTGAAAATTTATCTGAAGGAAATGACTATTTAAACATATTAGCAGGACTTTTTAATGCAATACATGTTTTTAGAGAACATTCTACAATTATTTCCAAAGATTTATTGTGTAAAAAAGTTGTGTTTAATTCTATAGTTTAAATAGTTTGAGATAAAGCTAAATTTCTTGGACTTTGCATTCATAATTTCTGTGTGAAAATTGTGCAAGGAATTAGAAATGTAAATAAACAAGCAAAGGAAATTCATCAACCTAGAAAAGTCTCCAGTAAAGTTCAAACAGTGGTGACTAGCTCTTGTAAGGATATCAATGTCGATAATATAGTAGATATAATTACATGAAAGTTTTTTCTTTGTTGATAAATCTTAAAGTTTTTCAACCATAAACAGACCAGCAAAACGTTGGTAGCTAGAACACTAGGGAATTCTATCAATCCTGAAGTCTCAAGCAAAGTTTAAACAGTATTGACTAGCTCTTGTAATAATAACAATCATAATTATAGTAGATAATCATGCGAATGTTTCTTTGCTTGATTATTCAGCACCACTGGGACTCTGGCTAGAAGACGCAGACATAGATAGTCGGGATGTGTATTTTAAATACTTTCCTCGCCTCTGGCACAAAAATTAAATAATTCAATGCTCGAAATAAGAACAAAAATAATCGCTGTGGAGAAGTGATTTCTGAGCATGGCTTTGTAGCCTGTATGTTTAAATATCCTCTCCTCCACAGTGATTATATTCTTTGAGACACTGCTGATTACTTTATAGATCTTTATCTGGTAACAAGTTAACAAAATTAGTACCTGGTATTTTTGTTGGTTTATCTAGTCTGCAACAACTGTAAGTTTGATTGATTGTCAACACGTACCTACGTAAATTACAAATGATAGTTCATTTATTGTGAGCTTTATAAATGTATTACAACTTTGTCCACAGTCTTAAATTTGTCAACTGCCACTGATGTCAACATTTGTTTGTTTAGCTCAGTCTATACATATTTGTTGGGTTCTATTTGTGTGTCTTGTTTAAGATTGTATGCGAAAATATAAACAAATAATTTCTAGTAAAATAACACTATATTATATATTAGCGTTCATTTGTGTATGCTGTATATAACTGTCAGAAATTACCTGTGAAGGAGTGTTTTTTAGTATAGTTTTCAGCTTTGAAGTAAAAACACTCCTCCATAGTGCTCAAATATCACTCTTCCACAGTAAGTTATTAGTTGTTCTTATTTTGACCATCTTGTTTTAAACCAGATAAATTGATATCTTTAGATTCTTACAAGAAAATCAAATTGAATGGATAGAACCATTTTCATTTGAAGGAATGCGAGGTTTGCACCAACTGTGAGTCATACACTTGAATTGTTTGCACCAACTGTGAGTCATACACTTGAATTGTGTCTATAAGAAACTCCTACCATTGAGTTGTCTTTCTTTAACCTAATAAAACTGGACTATTTTCAGGCTGAAAAAACTAGAATCTTCCCCCCCCTTCCATGGTTACTTTAATGTTAACTTCATAAAATTTGGTACGATTATAGTCCATCATCAGAGAAATAATTTGACATAATATTATTTTTCTTTTGTCAGGAATTTTTTGATGATGTCATCATATATGTTTGTTTTTTTTACCCAATTTTATTTTGCAAAAAAGTATGTATTATTTAAGCAGTTCTGTTTTATATTTTTAAGTTCTGTCTTCAGTTTTTGAATATCAAAGGCTCATATGTTAACATATTTTCTGGTTTTTAAAAAATGTCGACCATAGTTATGGAGGTTGATATTTTATTGAAATATGCTAAATGGAGGGGTGTTAATTAATTGAAATCAGAATTCACCCTCCCCCCCCCCCCTATAAAGGTTACAGTTTTTTCAATTTCAAGGCACATTTGCACAAGGAAGGAATAACACAACATATTTATCTAAATACATCTTAGCGAATTTTTTAACATTCCATTGTTACCAAAATATTTGTCTATGCCCATTTTTGAATAATTCGCCCTTAAAATCACACCATCATACCATATATACATATCTAACTTTTGCTTGTTTGCTGGGCTACTTTTAATACTGTACCTTTGATTGTTTTATTTTTGCTCTATTTATTTTTAGATATTTGTTTCGTAATCAAATTTATTACGTACAAGAGAAAACTTTCTTTGGATTGTTCTTTCTCTCTGAATTGTAAGTATACTTTGTTTTTTGAAATCTTTTGTATTTTTTTTGGTCTCATTTTAAGTTGTTTCAAGTTGATTGACATAAATGATTGAGTAACTCTTCAAAATTGAATTTGGATTACACATGATATCAGCGACGGCAAAGTTTAAAACAGTTTTTACTTGTAGTAGAACAAAATACTTTGCCAAAAACAAATTTTAAAATTATACTGCCTATGTGCAACAGTAAAATATACCACTCTTCTCCACAGTGATTATTTACTTTGAACACTCGATTTAGTAGATAGATGACAGTGAAGGAAATAAGAGCGAAAAATCACTGTGGAGGTTTGATAGAGCCTAGAAAGCCTAAATTAATCCCTCCTTCACGGTGATTATTTACTCTTAATTTCAACGTATTATTATTGTTATTTTAGAAATTTAGGAGTTAATAACATCACTGGTCTTGCAAATGGTGCATTCTTAGGACTTCCTAGATTGTTAGTTTTGTAAGTTCTAATAAACATTTGTTCCAATTGTTCATATATTTCCATGTACCATTTGAATTTTTGCTATGCGTACATGCTTCAATAAAGTACTTTTACCCATATATATACCCAGAGTTTTTTGTTTTTTCCTGGTAATTGTGAAGAACTATATGAATAAACCACAATCAATTTAAATAACCGTGACCATAAGCAACTGAATTTTCTACAGGATATTTTAAACTGATGTTCCGTGTTTAACTTCTCATTCCAGGCATTATCAATATGTATCTTTCTTTGCCGTATTGTATGTATTATTTATTTTTTCTTAGGCAGCTGAATTCGAATCGGATACAATACATTCCTGCTAATGCTTTTCAGAAGCTTAGAAATTTATACAGATTGTGAGATTTTATTGTTTCTGTAAAGTATTTACTAGAAAGAAGGTGTTTTCCAGCCTAAAATTTTAAAATTGATCATCAGGTCCCTTCTATAGATTATGCTCAAAGAAATTCTCCTAAAAATCATAATTCAACTAACAAAGAGATATTTCAGACTTTAGACAAACTTATTGTCAAAATCTTTCAATGCCTTCCGAAATGTGTAAATTTCACTTTTAAGACTTAGAGTCGGTCTCCTTGTGTAAAAAAATGTCTTGATACCACTTTTTCTCTAAAAGTGAACATACATCATCACATACATCAGCTTTTGATAGAAGAGCAAGACGGACAATCTTTCGAGGACAGCCTTGTTTTAGTTTGAATTTACTTATGACTTCTGTTATCTCATTGTTTAAACAGTGTTGGATATTAGAGCAAATAAAATGCCTGTGGAGGAGGGATATATGAGCATAACTTCTGTAGTATTTATTTGTTTTTATTTCTGGTACTGTTTTTACAAATGTTGTTGAGTAGAATTCCTTTAACTATTCTTGTTCTTAAGAAAAAGAAAATGATGAGATTACTGAGTCAATGATCTTGCAATGGATTGAATAGCTAATCCTTTACATGTTTGTTGACACTCTTCTGTATAGATTCATTTTTAGCCCACCATACAAAGTTTAAATAGGCTATTGTTATCATTTAAGTTATAGCATTCTAGACAATATTACGAAACTGTTGGTGAAACTCTTTTTTAATTTTGTCAACTCTGGACTGAGTATCAACGAAAAAGGGATTTTTTTTAAAAGTGAAGACTTAGAAAATTTTTGAGAATTTGAATTCTATGAGGTTTTGACCACATTCACCCAAATATCATGCTAAAATGATAAGGGAGATGTGGAGACTTAGAAATTGTTTTGATATTTTAATTTTCTATGAGACTTTGACCATGAATCTATTTTGACAGGCATTTTGTATGTTGGGGAAGCTTCTGCATCAATGATAAGAGATTTGTTTTCAATTTGTTTTAGAATTTTAGGAATTTAAATCTGTGACTTGACATAAATTTACCTTGAAAAATGTGTTCTAATTGTTTATTTGAAACTCTACCATCTTAATGAAGGCATAATTATTTCAAACACGGTATATGTGTGTATGCAAATCGTATTTATGTGTTTAGGTTTAACTTTAACTTGGTTTGGTGGGCTACTTTTAATACCGTACCTTTAATTGTTAAATTATTTCAATTTTAGTTGATTTAAAATCCTACTAAAATTGATTTTGGAGTAAGGGTTTGAGTTGGTCCCTAACCATTCATTGATATGTTGACGTAAAACTCTTCTCCACTGGTACTATTTGTACTTTAAACTTTATTGATCATTATGTTCTTCTTTTAGAGTGATGTATTTCAACAGAATTAACTTCATTGCTGAGAATGCATTTGCTGACTTAAAGAGACTGGTATCTATGTAAGTAAAAGAAAATAGGAAAAAATAATCACTGCAGAGGAGTGATTTCTGACCAAAGTATCAAGCTAGATCACTCCTCCACTGTGATAACTTGTTCTTTTTAATCAATGTGGAGGAGAGTGTTTTGAGGCTAAATGATTTGAAGGTAAATGATTTAAAGGTATATGCTCATAACATTGCTCCACCACAGTGTTTATTTGGTATGGTAGCACTAAGTTTATAATTTGCTTCATAGACACTCAAAACAACCATATCTTGAAAATAGTTCCTAATAGATACTTCCTTTTCAAACTCTTTAGTAGTTTTTGGAATAAGAGTATATAATCACTGTGGAGGAGTGGTTTTTGTGGATATCATCTGACTAAAAAGCATGAAGCTATTCTCAAAAATCCCCCCTACTTTACTTTTATAGTATATGGTATCCACCAACATTACTGGTGTCTTCTAGTAAAGCATTGCGTCTCATCAAAAGTAACAATTTACATTGCAACTGCAATGCAAAGTGGTTAAAGAAATGGTTACTTTCAAAGAAGTCAGCTATAAAATTTCAAGTATATTGTGAATATCCATTATTTCTGAGAGGATGGAATGTCACAGATGTTGAAGAAAGATTTCTAGACAAATGTGGTATGAGTTGTATTTCAGGATATTTGATAAAAAGTCAATTAAATAAAGTGACAAAGTGGGTAGAAACCTTTTCAAAGTCTGCAGTAAAGACGCTAGAACAATATTTTCAACAAAGAAATAATCACCACGGAGAAGTCAAGCATCGTTTAACTTTATGCGTAATTAAAATATTCCTAAATGTTCTAAAATAAAACATTTGTGGTCGTTTATAATCTTTTGCGGGCATAATGATGTTGTTGAACTAGCTCCTTACAGATTTGAATGCAATCTTACCCAGTGGACAAAAACTTGTTCAAAGTCTGCAGTAAAGTTCTTTGAACAACGTCATTCGACATTGTTCTAGCATTTTTACTGCAGACTTTAAACAAGTTTTTGCTCACTGAGTGATATTATTTGGCCTTTTCTCAAGGATGATGACAACGTTTTACGTTTTATTTCTTTAAATTTTAATAATCCCTGCTCACAATGAAATGCTTGGAAAACGGAAATATTTATAAATATGATTCATTTTGTTGATGCCAATGCCATGATTTTATAATTTCATCATTTTATCAGTTTTCCTTAAAAGTGGCGAAATATTTTTTTTCTTCTCTTGAACTGTGCAATGAAATATAACAATGTTTTATAACAATGTTTAAAAATATTTTCTTTTTATGAAAAATTGGTGTTTTTTAATTTTTGTCACTTTAAATTCTGCACAACAAAAATTTTGTCACGTTTTATTTCTGTCACAAATTGATCAATGGATGACAAATGATAGCAAAACTTAGAAAATAATTCAATTAAATATTTAAAATTCTAGATGACTTAAATATCCAAGTTACGCCACAAGATCTTATTGTTGCACCACACTCAACTATCTATATAAAGTGTATTGTAAACATTGCTGCTAATTTTTCATGGATTAAAAATGGTACCTTTATACAATCTACACCCACAACACTTCAAACTACATCTGGTGAACTTATTTTACGGAATGCATCAAAAGTTTATAATGGACAATACACATGTGTAGCAATGAGTCAATTTGGAAGTATTGCATCATCTACTACTATTAATATAGGAGGTAAAACAGAGTACTGTTTTATAAGAGTGAATTGTTACTGTGAAGGAGTGATCTTGAGCTTCAGGCTATGTATATTACAAAAGCTTCAGGCTATGTGCTTATTTTATTTTGGTTTAAATTTTAAGTTCAACATTTTTTATAGTTTATGTAGTAATGGAAGATTGACTTGAAAATTAAAAACGATTTTTGTTAAAACTTAAAAACATTCATCGTATTTCTAAATCTTGTTGAGGATTAATCAAATATTAGATTGACAATAAAGCGCTCTCCACCTCTGTTATGTTTAGAAAAACCTCATATTCTTGGTGAGCTTGAGGAAGTAATATTGGTGAAGAATCATGAAGAAACGGTTATTGTGCAGTGCAAAGCACGTGGTAATCCTACACCTCTTCATATTTGGTTTAAAAATGGTGTCCCTATCGTTGATGGTAAAGATAATAATTTTGTTGGTTATAACGGAAGATTGGTTATACCACAGGTCAGTTTCTTTGCTTCTTACCTGAAAACTTGTACGTGAGGGATATTTCCCAAGGAGAGTACTGGATAAACAATCTTGTAATTGATTTGTGGCTTTGATAGCTTCAGAATAATGGTCAGACATCTTCTGTGGAAGAGTGATTTTTTGAATCTGAACACTGTACTCAAAAATACTCCTCCACGGGTGATGTTTGACCGTTATTTCTGTTATATTGGTGCTTGCTTTGTTATAAAGAAACAAGGAAATTGCAAGTAAAAGTCAGAGGAGGTGTGTAAATATGCACTGTGAGGCCTAAAATATTTGCTTAAAATATTTACACTCTTTAATTGTTATATTTACTCCCCATGGCTGTTTACACCACCATGAGTACTTTTTGCAATAAATCTATACATGTTTGGGGTGTAGATTTACACCCATGGAGCAGAATTCTGGACTTGCACACCAAGGGGTTTTTAGTATTCACAGTATTCTTTTTCACCTTTTTAGCTTTTTCATATCTAAATATAAAAATAAGATTATTTTTAGAGATGATCATTTTTTACTTCTTTTTGTTGTTGCTACCTAAAGGGAACTAAATTGGCCATTTTTCGCAAAAAATGAAAACCCATGAAAAATTCCGGATTTGCTACAAACTTAAAACAGCTTTTAATAGAGTTCCCTTCTTTGTCTGTTTATATATCTTCATTATAAAGTAACCAATAAATTACAAGTTCAATGATCCAGAAGAAGTTCTATGTTGGCATTATTATTTTCAATTTTGTCGAATGCTTTATTTGTAATGATTATGGTTGGTTATTACAATGCTTTCTTCTGTTTTTAGTTTAGTCAAAAAGACATAGGAATATATGCATGTGAAGTACGTAATGAACTCGGTGTTGCGTTGAAAGTTGTTAGTGTAAGAAAACATCCAGGTATGATCTAATAAAGAACGAGTGATTTTTAGCCTGCCAAGAAAAGTTTGGATGTTATTACTACCACTTTTTAGTGGAGGCG
>JAULBZ010003501.1:0-16307 GCA_032360805.1 Neoturris breviconis
TGAGTAACTCGTTGCAGCAACTCGTCCTTCTTACAATTATTTTCGATAGTGTATATATGCATATGCTTTTTTCTCAAGTGAATAAAAATAATTCAACGAAAATAAATAATATATCTGTTAACCCAATAAGCAACAACAAAAATACGTGTTCAAAGTCCGCAGTAAAGACGTTTGAACAACGACGAACGCTATCTTTACCGCTGACTTTAAATGAAAATAATCTCCTAGATAAAAGAAGTCGTGAAAGTAACTGTCGGAAAGCACTTGTGGATGAGTGTTATTACAACACCTCGCCTCAAAATCTCATAAAATATTAGAAGGTTTTCCCTGTTAATAATTGTTCACGGTTCAAGGTACACGAAGAAAAATTTAACATTAAAGTACGGACTGGCGCAGCGAAGATTTATATAGCTGCAAATAAATTCCGGTTTGTAATATGAAGAATTTAGGAAATCACACCACCACAAGATCTAAGTATTTTCGGCCTAAAATATTGCTGAAGGCATGGGCGACAATGTGAGGATTAGCAAAAATCCTGCTTATTATCATATCTTATATTAAGTGACAATAATATAGTTTGTTCTGCACAAGATGAAGGTAATGTCCAGTGTCCGCAGTAACGATTCTAGAGTAGAATAATGATTTCCCGATTTTATTCCGTTTCTGCCTATTCCGGTTAAACTACGACTACAGTCTTACTGCGGGCGACTTTGAACATGTTTTACTCATTGGTTGAGTACATAGCTCTTTTCTAAATACATATTGTCATGTGATCATATCATAAAATGGTATTTTTAGGCTCAAATAACTACAACAGCAACATCGCCCCCAGGGCTCTTCTCTCTTGGCGTAGAAGAAGCCCTGTGTACAAGGTTTCTACAACAGTAATCTTAATTTTTCGCAGCTCTTCCGTGTTCCGAAAAGGCAAAAAGCCCTGGGAACGAGGTTGAATTATTGGTATATGCGTGTTCGTTAGATTTTCCGTACAAGTCTCGTTTCACTCTTGCTCCGCAAAAACCAATAAACAATAATTTGAATCCGCTGGCGTCGATTTCTTTGGTTTTCATCGGTATGTGATGCGACGCAGTCCTCAACATTCTGGGATTTTCAAAAACTGCATCATTTGTGCTTAAACCGAGATATCGGACCGAAACGCAGGCTAATATTTTATGATTATTGAGTTACCGTATTTCCTGCAATTAGCGTCCACCATGGAAATAAGCGCCCCCTTTAAAAGTATTTATCCAATGGTCACACGACGTTTAATCAACGTCCAATAGAGTCACAAAGTCAAATGACGATATTGAGTAGACCATAGATATACGAAAGACATCTGGCAGAGTAGCGTCGTCGTCAAGACGTCATAGATAGTGTAAAAAACACAATGGGCGATAAAGCCACCTTACTTTGTTCATTCATAAAATCTATTTGTAAATTACAGCAAGGTGATTTATAACTTAACTCTTCATTAGTATGGTGTGGACCCCCTGAATTTTTCCGTGAAACCAACAACAAAAATTATTATCCAGGAGGTTATTTTCTTACATACTTTAAAAATCTGCATAATCTTCTAATACCTTTCCATGAATTAACAAATTTCCGGGGGTACCCCATCATACTAACGAAGGGTTAACCATGGGCAAAACCTTGTTCAAAGTCCGCAGTAGATTCACTAGAACGACTCTGCGAACTTTGGACAATTTCTTGCTTACTGGATAGACTTTATCAGCTGAGGTAATCCTTATCGACAAAACAATAGACTTTATTGTGCATGCCCGATCGTACATAAAAATTGAGTTGCTGCAGTATAAATAGGTAATCATTATTTAATTCCAAAAACAGAGTGAAATTGTCCCTATCATTGTTTTGTACAATTCATAGATAACTCTTCTTGGTCACTCTCCTACGCAGAGGCCGGTACGCGGAAAGGCGAAAATTTTTTTTTTTTTTTTTTTTTTTGCTTTCGTTATATCTGGTCTATGTTAAATAGGTTGGTTGGTTATAAAAGTTTGGATGCCTATGATTATTCAAGAGTGCAAGAGATTACCATTTCTTGGATAAGATGATTGGAAATATTGTATTTTACCGTACATGGACTTTGTATTACCATATACGGCAATATACGGGTCATGTGAGTGATCTCTTCTTTGTCGCTAACGTGCGAAATTTGTTACGCATGAAAACATTGTAATGAAAGCTGGGCTGGAAATGCCAAAAAAAAGTTCATAGAAATGACAGTTGACATTAAAACATTGTCTATCATTGTCTAGCATCCCACGTTGAGCTTTGTAAGCTATGTGAGTGACTGTTAAAGCTTTGACTTAATCAATTTCTTAATATTTTTTTGATATAATCAAAACAAAAATTTAATATGCCTAGCATGTCAAGTTTATAAAGTCTGAGTAAGGTTTCGGATAACTATGTACAGTAAAACTCGCTCACAGCGCTTCTTGTCTCTTTGATTTTTTTGTCTCGGTGCAACTATTTGGTAGTCTTACACTCATAACCTGCGTTCCACAAACTCGATGCCTGGCGGAAACGATGATGAAGTATGTACTTTTTTATGTCACGGGGAGAAAGTCTGCGAAACAGGCTATTCGCGCTGTGGTGTTCGTACTACAAATATAATACACAGTACTTATACAGAGATAGTAGTAAAGACGCTAGAATAATATTGAAAACGTTGTTCCAGCGTCTTTACTGCAGACTTTGAGCCAAGTTTTGTTCACTAAGCTGTTCTGTAAATTGTTATTTAGAATCGAAATCATTCGTATGCATTAAACCCAGCTGGCAACAACCTGTTCAAAGTCAGCAAAATAACGTTAGAACAACGTTCACATAACGATTCATATAATGTTTTACTGATGATGTTGAAAGTGGGAAGAAACGTTGTTCTAGCGTCTTTACTGCGGACTTTGGAAAAGTTTTTGCCTACTGAGATACAGTATATATCTATTTCATTCCAGTCCTCTCAAATAACACTTTTGTTTGCATGAACCTGAACCAAGAACGTGTCTTGAGTAAATACGAAAAATATTTTTTGCTTTCAAGTTTTGGTGTGTTTTTCCATACTATGCTTTTTCAGACCCTTTTCATTTAATTTAAACTGACCTTTGTGAAAGACTATAGAACTGGGTTTTTCATTAACTCATATCCCTGGCCACCTCACTAAGATAAGTGGAATACCTTAAATCCCTAACCAGTTATAAGCCCTAGCCCTCTCCACATGTAACATATAGACTCGATAGAGACACTATGAAGTGAAAATCCCCTACAAGTAGAACACATTTTTTATACGAATACCATAAATCCTCTAATAAACGCCCCCTTTTTTAACTGCCTCCCTTCAATAGCCTCCTAGAGGGTTGTCTGTCGGAAACACGCCCTAATAGAGGGCGTTTATTTGAAACACACCTATGTTTGGACCATCAAGTTTGAAACATTCTATAACGGTTTTTTCTTATGTGCAATTTCAAGTGAAGGAAATATTTATTTGCATATTGCAAGTTTATTATCTATATGTGCGGCGCTTACTAGAGGGAGGGCGCTTATTACGGGCGGTGATTATTTCATACCTTAGCCCTATTCAGGCCGGGGGGGGACACAAAGTGCATAACTTTTGAATGAATGGCTTATATGACTACACATTTTAGGACTTTTCCTACAATTTATCTAGGATAATTTCGAAAAAAAAATTTTGGTAACTAGGGATAATTTTCCCCTAGCAACCATATTTTTGACAGGTTGTAAAAAAAATTAAAAAAATGTATATTTTTTTATTTTTGCTTGAAAGTCATTTTGATATATATAGTTTGAAAAAAAAAAAAATTCCCTTGAATTTTTTTTCTGCACAACCTGTTTTCCAGTTATGACGTCATCGTTAGTAATGACGTCGTCAAAAAAATATTTCGATAAGATGTCAATTAAGGGTTCTAACTTTTTCAAGAGAGTTTCAACGCTACAACATGGCTACATCAAAAGTTATAAAGGGGGGCGGCACTTTGCCTAAAAAAGCTCGGCCTGAATAGGGTTAACGTATTGCGCTTATTAAAGACTGGGCGTTTATTTGAAGAAATAGGTATGTATAAAAACAGTCTCCTGTGATAGGAAACTTGTTGTTGATATTGATAATTTAATTTTTACCGTTAAGCAACATTCATTCACAAATATAAATCTACAAAACGTTATTTATAAATCTGTTTTAGTTCCCGGTTTATTTACCGCTGATGAATATTTACGTTAACATCATTATCATCACGCTATATTCTAAATATATTCCTTAACGTAACTAATCTGAAAACTATTTTGATTGGTAGATTGCAAAATATTTGGGTGGTGAGTCAACATGATTGAAATTGATCGGTTTATCGTCCCCGACAAACTAATCATTTTCAAGCTCGTTGATAAATACTAATAGATTTTTTAGTTGAATAGTCCTTTTATTTATTTACTGTCTGGGAATTAGACCTGTTCTTAGGTTCCAGAATAAAAGGTATAGCTGGAGATTTAACCTGTTTTTTCACTATTGATTATCTCCTGGCTGGGAAAATGATCTGTTCTGAGTTGGCTGTCTCAGCTGGGAAATCGAAGAAGCTCTGGCTGGGAAAATGATCTGTTCTGGGCTAAGTCTTTTTTGCAGCGAGCTAGGAAATTGAGGTGTTCTTACAACAAAAGTAGCTACTGTTTTAGGAAAGTCTTACTCAGCTAGAAATACTAACTGTTCTTACACTTGATTCTTCTCTAGCTAGGAAAACGAGCTGTTCTGAGATACTATGCTAGTAAAAATACTGAAATGGAGACCAGTTAGAGAATAAGAACACCTATTTCTCAGAACACCTCTCATTGGCTGCTTCTGAGAACATAGATACTATTACGTAATAATCTAAAAATATAATATAAACGTATAAATATAATACCAGCTAATAATACAAACTAATCATTCAAACAATGAGACATATCCGAAACCTGGACATTCATTCGGTATCCATATCTTTATTTCTGATTTAAATATTTCCAGCTTATTAGACACATTCCCCCTATAAGAAGTCCTAAACGCCTCAACGAATCTTCATCTTTATAGACAGAATTCTAAGTTTTGGACCTTCATATTCTCTGTCTAAGAATTTCCGGGCAAAATTGTAAAATGATGACCTCACCAAAAATTAATATCGTCATCAAAAATAATTTCGGGCAAAATGTTCATTACAGTTGGTACTAATATCGTGCCGAGTTTCATAGTGTAATACCAAAGCAATCCAGAGATCTCTAGGGAGGAGCGGAATCTGCCTCCCCATAGTGTTGAGGAGCCCCTAAAAAGCCTAGTGTTAATAGGGTTAAGGGAACTAAAGTCATTTGATAAATATTTCGAATCAAACTAAATAAATGATTTTTGACATCAAAACAACGTCTTTTTTGTGTTGTAAATACGTCAAGTGTCCATTGAGTGTACTTACTTATGTGTAAGCTCTTCATCATGTATTCACACTGGTAGACAAACATTTTACTTCCCATTCTTGTATTATTTACTCACAATAACGATCTACACAGTTCTAAAATGGACAAAACAGAAATAAAATTATATCATTTACCCAGACTTGTTTAAAGTCCGCAGTAAAGAAGCTAAAATCGTAGAATTGCGTTTACAAAGTTTGTTCTGGTGTCTGCAGACTTTGAACAAATTTTAGCCGACTGGGTACTGTTGTAACTTGGTATATGAACTGTGTTTACCGTAAATTTTATATGTAGTCTTTCACGTTATAAATTATCAAGAAAAAGCAATTTATTGTTGATTTCCACTAGACGAAATATTTTCTGCGAAATCAAGTGACGTCAATTTCTATCAATAGAATGTCTTCTTTTGACCGTCGCAGCCATTATTTGGGTTTGTATTATTTTATCGGGTCAGAGGGGGGGTAAGAATGGTGTGGGATGTGTTGGAAATATTTCCTAAAATTAACCAGTTCCCTTCCCTCCTTTGCTTATTTGATACTGCAGAGTAAGGAAGTTCTGATAGTTATGAGTAGCTTGTTTTTTCTTGCTTGTTTTAAAAAATACCTCTATAAGGGGATTAAATTACCAACGAGATATATGCTGTGATAAATATGTTAATATTAAAAGTTAACACGAAATAAAAAACATATGTTTGTATTCAAATACGATTATGCACATTTACATAATTCATAAAGTAACGTAGCTAGACATCAACTTTAAGACATCAGCAAGGAGGTATATTTAACGCAGCATATATACAAACATACTCATTGTACATTTTTTTTTAACATAATTTGCACGGAGGCAATCCCGGCATGCTCTTTTTTAATTTATGTGAAACTGGCTGTACATTGTTCTCACTCTTCTTCGCAGAGGCTTAGAAAGGCAAGCGAGAGCGTAAAAACTATATACAGGGGAAGAAAACGGAAGAATCCGGGAAATTTTGGATAATCCGGGAATTTTACGGAAAAACGAGAAAGCGCGAATCCTATCGGCTCTCTCCTTCAAAATTCTCTCTCTCGTAAAAGCCTCTGTGAAAGAGAGTGCATTGTTCTTTAGAAGCTATCCAAGTGATAACTAGGTCATGAAATTTCATACGTGGGTTGTTTAGATTATATTTCCCAATGAATGTTGGCTGTTGCGTGATCAAGCAAAACTCTGACATCAAGCTACATAGTGAGAGATAAATAATTATTGCGTGATAGGACGGAACTGTGACATTTATGTATTTGGAGACAAATGATTGTTACGTGATCCCACAAAATCGTGAAATCAAGCTACATACTGAGAGACAATTAATACTGCATGATTGGATCTTGATTGGATAAAGTTGTGACATCTATATATTGAGAGACAATTGATTTTTATGTGATCAATCGAAATTAAGACATCAAGCTGCATACTGAGAGACAATTAATTACTGCGTGATTGGAAAAAGTTGTGACATCTATGAATTGAAAGACAAGTTACGTATACTGAGAGACAATTAATTGGTACTCGATAGAACGAAACTGCGATATTTATGTATTGAGTGAAAATTAGATTGTTCATTGATTGGACGGATCTGTCACCTGAAAATCAATTATTAGATTATTGTCTCAAAATCAGGCAGTTAATAAGCAAAGAACTATTTGTATCAATATGAGAGTACATCTCAAAAGGTTAGCTTATTCATGTTTTATATTTTTTATTGGATTATTTCTCTTGGAGTTAGTATCAATAAACGAAAACGACGTTAAAAGTCGCCACAAAGACAATGCTGATATGATAACATTATTTCCGAAAGATATATATGATCAGTTCAATGCAACAGATAGAATTATACATAAGGTCAAGAACAACCTCTTTGTTAGAAATCCCATCGATATGCTATTTCCAATGGAAAGCAATACATTCACATATATTAATTCACGCCTTCATGTGAAGAATAGATTCAGGACCAGATTACGAAATATTAAAAACTTTAAACAAGATTATGCAGCGAATGTATTGAAACGGATCGATTTACAATTAAAATTGAAACCCCTAACAAAGACAGATTCAAAAGTAATACTTCTTTACTTTAATGACAAAAGTTTAAAAAATGAAAAATTTGAAAATGGTGAATGCCGAGTAAATAATTGTAGATTTTCAAGAAAACCTGAAGATTTTAATATATCTGATGTAGTGATATTTAAAGACGTTCCTCGATATTTAACTCGACCTTTAACTCGTCCTAATCAGTTATGGATATATTATCAACTCGAATCACCAATGCATTCAAAGCCTTTACCTAAAGACATGACAATTAACTGGACTGCAACTTATCGAGCAGATAGTATTCTTCCTACTCCATACGAAATCTTTAAATACAACGACCATGTGGAGGATACCATGACACTGCATAAAAGAAAATCAAAAAAGATGGTAGGTGAAGATGCGATGAAGCTGACTAAGAGTTCTAATTATGACATGCCTTGGAATAAAACAAAACTTGTTGCAACTTTTATTTCAAATTGTAATGATAAAAATGGTCGTTTAGAATATATTCGTAAATTACAGAACCATATCAAAGTAGATATTTATGGTAGATGTGGAACGTTACAATGTGAACAAGATAGACATCATACGTGTTGGAAAATGTTGAAAAATCATTACAAATTTTATTTAGCATTTGAGAATTCTAACTGTAAAGATTACATCACTGAAAAATTATTTAATGCATTGCGGTAAGTCCGTGAAATGAACGAGACATTTTATAAAAGTCCCTTCACTCATAATAATGTTTGTCTCGATAAACATATTGTTATATAATATAATACTATAATGATGATTAAAAAGTTATAGACGGCACTCCTTCCACACCTCATTATTACATTAATACGACGTTAACGATGGGCAAAAACTTGTTCAAAGTCCGCAATATGCTAGAACAACCTTTTCAACTTTGTTCTAGCGTCTTTACTGCGGACTTTGAACAAGTTTCTGCTCACTGGGTTATTAAAAATGCAATTTGATATCGTGGAGGAAAATTTATTAACGGGGATAGAAAGAGTGGGAAATATATCAAATATGTTATAGAATAAAATCGTTTTTCCAAAACATTTTAGTCCTTCAAATGTGACTCTAATGGCGATGGCGCTGTTCCAAAGTCATTCGATTATAGGATGAGAAGCTTAATATTCTGGTTATGGAAAGAATAAGACTAGTAAGGTTGTGGCTAGTTGTGACGTGTATAATGAAAATAATTCAGACGTGTTTAAATGTCCAAACCTTTTGGCCTTAGAAAGCAGACTAATGTCACATAAATATTTGAGACAGCGTGAAATTCGTGCAAAACTTTGAAATTTCAACTTAAACAAAAAGCCATGAAAAAGCGCATTCCCAAGTTCTTTGTTTATGCTCAAAATAAAGAAATGTTTGAGAAGTAGAAATGGACGTGTGAGATCAATCTCGTTTCCAGGGCTTTTTGCCTTTTCGAAATGCGGAAGAGCTCTCTCTGGGAACGAGGTTGATTTGAGATTTTGACCTTATATCGAACACTGACATCAGAAACTAACAACAATGAAGCAATGCTTAAAAATCCCTCCTCCCAACCCACCAGCGATTATTTGCTCTTATTTTGAACACTGAACAATTTCATATAAACAATATATATATAAACAACATATTTCTCTTTAGTTATGACGTCATCCCAGTGGTAATGGGGGCCCGCATATCAGAGTATAGAAGAATAGCTCCGCCACATAGCTTCATTCATGTAGACGACCATGAAAGTCCAGAACATTTAGCAGAATACCTGAAGATGCTTGCACGTGATGAGAAACTATATAATGCTTTCTTTCGTTGGAAAACACAAGGTAGTTTCTTGAACACAAATTTTCAATGTCGACTTTGCTCAATGGTGCAGTTAATTGATTCAAATCTATTATGGTATAATGATATAAAATCTTGGTGGGCTGGGAACGATACTTGCATGCCAGTTAGTAAAATATGGACAAGTTGGAAAAAATAAATAATACAGCTTCGTTCCCAGGGCTTGTTGGCATTTCAAAACACCACGGAATTCATGGCAAAAAAGGTTGTAAAGAATGGAGTGTTTTATTTGCTTTACACTGTGTGTCTTTCCTTATTAATCATGAAAGTGTGTTATAACTATTACGAATTGGAATTTTTATAATATCAATCCTAAAAAAATTGTCGGTTGACACCTGAGGAGGAGTGTTTGCTAAGAAAAAGCGCTCCTCCGCAGATGATATGGCAATTACTTTCAGGTGTGGAATATAATTTATTCTAAATCTTCTCTTTATTTTTTCTTCTGTCATCCTACATTCTCCTTCGCAGAGGCTAGCTGTTAAAATCTCAAGGTTCTTAGACCTGTATTCCACTTAGTTTCCTCTCGATTTCATCACTCTCTTGCCTTTTCCAACCTGTTTGGAGGAAGGAGAACCTCATCATTTCAATGATATAGAAGATATTGCGCAGGGCCCGCGACACGTTTTCGAGAGTGGGTGGGTCATAGTGACTAAAGGAGGATAAACCGGTTGGATCCGACTGGGAAAATTTCCAATGGCCTAATGCATAACATGGCCATTGACTCGGTATACTCTTCCTATTATATCCACTGTGGAGAAGAAGAATGTGATCTTGTAGTCCATGTGTTCTATATATTTTAACGCAACTTAAGGAGGATTTTTCAGAGGATAATGACAATATTTTTGCAAGTCTTAACAACAGAGCCTGTTGTTAAATTTTGTCAGTGTTTCATATATTTTGCAATTATTATTTCTCAAAAGTTTATAATTTTAATTTTTTTTCAGAAAATTCACAGAATGTTGTTCAACGTTATTTTTCCGACTTTGAAAAGGTTTTTGCCGGCTGGGTCAGAATTTTATTTATTCTATCTTTCACTATAGACGCTAAAGAATATTTCCTCAATAAAATAACGATGTAATTTATTTAAATGCTGTGAAATAAATTAACGAACTCCAGGAAACCAATCTAAAGGGGAATTAGTTACAGCGTAAAATTATTATCGCGATACAAAATTTCCTGTAACGTTGGTCTAGTTTCTTTACTGCTGACTCTGCTGACAAGTTTTTGCTCACTAGGTATATATAGACTGTTGTACAGTCGCTTGCAGGCTAAATCATAAATTTGAAAGGAAATTGAGTAAATTTGGGAAATCGGAGTGTCACTATGGAAACGAATTTGAACTAGAGTTAGAAAGAGAATCGACAGCCTCTCAGTGGGCATAAACTTGTTCAATGTTCGCAGTACTGAAGCCAAAACAACGTTAAAGACGTTGTTTTACAGTCTTTACTGTGGACTTTGAACAAGTTTTTGCTAACTGGACAAATAGTCTATGTAATTACCAGTTCATCGCCGATATTACTTATATATTTTAGAAAACATGTCGATTTCGATAAAAAATATATCGCGCATAAAGCTTAAATCGGATATTGGTAGCCTGAAGTCTAATCCCAAACCACTACTCAGTAGTTTGGAGCTCAGGCTAGTTATAGGCATTGGTTGATATTCGCGTTGATTTCCATTATGCGGAAAATTCCACGCAAAAGCCAAAAGAAGACCTACCATTGGTAGAAAGCGATGTTTGACGTCAATTTCTACCAATGGAATGTCTTCCTTTGGCTTACATGCGGAATTTTCAGCCTGATGAAGAGTGTTATATCAACTAGTTTGTGATTGATTTTTTCGAAAAAAAAAATAGTTAAAAAAATTCATTGATTTGATACTCTTTCCAGTGGGCAAAAACTTGTTCAAAGTCTACAGTAAAGACGCTAGAATAACGTCAAATTCCTCAGTAAAGACTCTAAAGCCACGTTGCAAACGTTGTTCTAGCGTTTTTACTGAGGACTTAGACATTAGGTTCCGTTGGTTTAAGGAGGTTTCTACCTTCTTGGTTGGTTGGTTGGATTATGACGAAAGAATATGCCTTAAGAAATCAATACACGAGAACGTTTAGACTAAGTCTATATATTTCCTTCATTCGACATCATTGAGGAGATCTATAAACCAGCAGCTGTTGTTTTTGTCTTGAGAAGCTCTGAAGTTATGTATTAATTTATTTTTTGATTGTCTGGCTCTTCATAGGTGCTGTCATTATTTATTGACTGTCTGGCTCTTCATAGGTGCTGTCATTATTAAAGTCAAAAAACCATGCTTGCTTTTGTTGAGTAACTGTGGGAAAAGATTCATTGTAGGAATTATCATCTTTAAAATCGAAAAACCATGCTGGATTTAGTTTCATAAATTGGGGATCTTTACATCTTTTTCTCTTTCCTATTGCTGGTTCAATCTTTGGGCTTGATCCGTTTCCATCTGATTGTCCTCCTCTTAGGACTGAATTTTTTTTACTGGTTAAATCTTGGCAGCGTTGTTGGTAGCCATCTAGGTTGCTGCTTAGGGCTTTACCTTTTAAAGCCTTGTTATGAATGTTTGGTAGGTTTAATTTCTTAGAAACAGTTTTGCTATACTGCCGAATTCTATCTTGCTTTTCACCTGGCGTTACAATTGTCTTTGGCGCAATATCTGGCAGAGCATCCTTTGCCCCTCTTCTTCGTACTGGTGTTCTTTCGTTGTAGGAACGAGACTCAATTCGTGGACGTGGTACGAACTTTTCAGAACCAATTTGCCGTATTGTTCAATTCTCTGCTGCTTTTCACTTGGTGTTATAATAGCTTTTGGAGCGATATCTGGCAGTGCATCATTTGCCCCTCTTCTTCGTACTGGTTTTCTTTCGTTGTAAGAATGTGGCTCAATTGGTAGATGTGGTACAAACTTCTGGGAAATCAGTTTGCTGTATTGTTCAATTCTCTGCTGCTTTTCACTTGGTGTTACAATAGCTTTTGGAGCGATATCTGGCAGTGCATCCTTTGCCCCTCTTCTTCGTACTGGTTTTCTTTCGTTGTAAGAATGATGCTCAATTGGTGGACGTGGTACAAAATTCTGGGAAACCAGTTTGCCGTATTGTTCAATTCTCTGCTGCTTTTCACTTGGTGTTACAATAGCTTTTGGAGCGATATCTGGCAGTGCATTCTTTGCCCCCCTTCTTCGTACTGGTTTTCTTTCGTTGTAGGAACGAGGCTCCATTGGTGGACGCGGTGAGAACTTATCGGAAACCAGTCTGTCGTATAGTTCAATTCTCTGGTGCGTTTGACCTGGTGTTACAATAGCCTTTGGGATAATATCTGGCAGTGTACCTTTTGCACTTCTTTCTCGAACATATTTTTCCTCGTTGTAAATGCTGGTTCGAATAATATCAGCATAAATCTTTCTTACTCCTTCGGCATTGGATTCTTCATCTTGCTTATCAATGGAATCTCTTGAGGAATGTTGATTTTTTAACTGCTTGTTCCTCTGTTGTTGCTTTGCAGTATTTTGTTTACGTTTTTTTTTAACTAATCTTGGTATTTTTGATGGAAATTTTAACAAACCTTTACGTTTAGGATGACCAGTTTTTCTGGTGACCATTTTACTGGGTGATAACATCATTCAAAATCTGTAAATAGAGAGAAAAAACAATTTTAAACAATTTTATCTCAACAGCGTGGAAAACTACCGAATAAAGTCCCGTATATTTCCTTATTTGGATCGTATATTACCATATATGGCAATACACCGTCCAAATACTTTGAATAGACGGGACCGTATTCAGTAGTCATGCTGTGGAGGTGAGATCGTTTCAAATCGTTAGATTTCTATGGCAATACACAGACCGGATTCAGAGCAGTCCTGATCCGAATTCAGACTAGTTTTTACGCTGCGCAATCCCAGACATCTTCTGTGTACAAATTTTGTATGGAAGTCCTCAGTAAATACACTAGAATAACGTCGTTCGACGTCAGTCTAGCGTCTTCTCTGCGGACTTTGAACTTTTTGCTCACTGGATAGACAACTATTTACTAAGATAGATGGGACAATACTCCAACCTCGTTCCTAGGGCTTCTTTCCGCTTTTTGACGGGAGAGACGGCAGACCTTTATTTGGACATACTCCTTATTATATACCTCATTCTCCGCATTTACAATTCAAGTTATTAAGGAGAACAGTCACTATAGCCTGCAACCTCGATCGTTTCTTCTCTCTCTTCTTTCTCTCCCGTCTTCACACAAAAAGAGAGAAGAAGCGCTGGGATCGAGGTTGTATAGACTGAGCTCCAGTCCGAACCTCTACTCGTAGTCGTTAGAACTGGGGCTCAGGCTAAGTCACTATAGAATATAAATGAAATCGTTTATTGCATTTTGGAAATATTACCTTCCACACGGCGCGGAATAACTGAGTACTGTACAATCTCGGTTAACATGATTTGGTAGTATTACACTTTGCGCAATAAATAAAAATGCGCACAAGCTTAACCTCGATTCCAGCGCTTCATCTTATTAGAATGATTAGAACGATCATAGAAATTCGTATTTCTATGGAACGATCTAGAAATCTGTCACCAATTTAGATATAAATAATGAAGAAGCCTTGTTTGTATAGAATAGTGGTTTTGGAGACAAACAAAATACTTACTGTTATCATGCCATTATATATCTTCTAATAATTATACGAACAAAACTTCTGATAAATAATATTCTATCAAAAACATGTGCGATTCGTACGAAAGCCTTAATCAAAAGACGATGTAATATAAAATTTGACGTCAGTTTAAACATCGTCAGAAAGAGTTGCGCTCTCCTTTGCATGGATACTTCAAATTGCAAGGTTGACATTATAGTTTTGCGGAGTAAAGCGGCATCCGTGAGGATCATATAATCGATTGTTTTTATGGAAGAAAGTAACCCACTGCCCACCCGGCAAAAACCTGTCCAACGTTATTTTGCGGGCTTTGAACATGTTTTTGCAGGCTGAGTGTAAGTTCGTTGGCATAACAACAACTCATCCCACACTTTCGAAACCGATTTTATTATTTTGCCATTTATTGATTTCGTATAATAAAGTCATCTCTGCATAAGAGGGTTAAATTCGATGCGCTATTGATACACCATGCATTATGTGATGTCAGTCTAATATATCCCCTATGTACAATCATGGTCAGAAATATTTGAGAAAAAGTAACATTTTTGCAAAAATACGGAATTTCAACTTTGACAAAAAATTCGATCAAAGGCGCCAAAATATTTGCGATTTTATTAAATGCGTATTTGCTTGTAACGCCCATAATATCAGTTACTGCTGTGTAAAAATTGTTTTATAGAGGGTGGAAATACAATTTATTGCGAGAGTTTTTAGTGTTTTGCGCAAATTTTATAAGTCATAAGAGGAAACATAAAGGAAATTTGGACTGTATAAAAATGGAAATTACCGGTGTATTAAGTTTGGGCAAATTTTAGACTTTTTGCATATCTAGATCAAAAGTTAAGGGCGTTGAGCATCCCCCTCCCCCCATCCATGTAATTTGTTCCCCAAATATCCAAATACCCGCGTTCTGTTTGTATTTGGCTCTCATTGGAAGGAAGACATTGACACAGGCATTCTTTCTTTTTCCGTCTCTTATATATAATAGTGCCAGGCTCCAGGCCAAAAATTTCGCAAGGAGCTAAGAATGTCAACTTTTTTTACCAACCTCGTTCCCAGGGCTTCATGCCTTTTCAAACACGGAAGAGCTTTCTTCACCGCTCTTCCGTGTTCGAAAAGGCAAGAAGCCCTGGAACGAGGTTGCTTCTTGCCTTGAGGCATAGGAATAAACCGGTAGAAACCGGGTGTGTAAATAATATCGCCACCAAAAAAAATTAAAAAAAAAATCAAGGTTGGTACAAAATGGTAGACAAGTCGCGAACGAACGATGGCTCAGATCAGTCGAAGTCAAATTTTCCATGTCAACCATGTTTATATTCACTGACTTATAGGCTTTTACACAAGTTCGATTTTGGACTTAGTTACCCATTTTCTGCCAGGCTATATACTCTCGAAATCTACAATCAAATGCTGTCGAGGAGGAGGGCCGACACCACACGCAGTCCGGATAATAAACACGAACGTGGGGCGCGATCACATACACATCTGAAAAAAAATGTCCCTAGACTGCCATCAGCCATGCAGATTTTTTGCGATAAAAGATGTCAATTTCAAATTCTACACTGCAGTGTCATTCCCCTGGTAGATTGATAGAGGTATTAGGACAATATGTAATAGGGACATCATTCGTCGGTCGACAATAAGGTTAATTAGTTACCTTGGGGTTTCGTCCCGCTTTGGCCGTGTATATTGCGCATAGCTAGAGAGGGGTCACCCTTTATGGAGCACTGCAGTGATATCCTTACGTGACTTTACATTTTTGATAGAGAAGAATGATGCACTGTTCCAAAAAGGGCAACGTTTTTTAGGTTTTTTTAAGCTGTTCTTTTCAGCCTGTTTCATGCGACCCCTGGGGGTGGCCGTTAATCTGTGACAAAAACTCAGTTAAATTGAACTAATATAATCAAAAAAAAAAAATTCAAGTAAACATATAGGGATAGAAGTATGAGTCCACGTATCTATTTTTTCTTTCCTAAACGCCTTCATGTCCATTCCGATTAACGCTATACTTCTCTGGCCATTCTCGCCCAGGTAAAAAGGGTACGTGCCGATTGCTTACACATTCACAGGATGGGTGTCGTTTGGGGTAAAAATATAGTTTTTCGTCAAAGAACTCCCGCACCAACCCCAGACTACCGGACCTGACCTATTTTCAGAGCGATTTTTTTACATGCCATTACAAATTAGTCAAATTAGTAATTATCTCAAAAAGCAAATATATTTTTTAATGGGGTAAAAAGCAAATGAAAGGTGAACAAATTATCTTTCTAATGATATATAACATGTTGGGTGAG
>JAULBZ010003502.1:0-16306 GCA_032360805.1 Neoturris breviconis
CATTTGACTTTATTTATTTTTCCTTATTATTTTCTTTTGTAACTACTATTGATAAATAAAATATCTTATCTTATCTTCTTATCTTATCTAACTGTTATGCTGATCTTGAGGTGCTAGGGGAACCAACACCAACTGAATTCAGTAGTGTACCTATTTATTTCTTTACTGATAGATTTATATATCTCCAGGATAATTGTAGTTCACTGCTGATAAAATAAATATCTTATCTTCTATCTGTGTTCGTTATACATTAATATCCATCCACAGTGTAAAAAACAACAGAAAGTATATACAATTGTTAAAGTGAAGATGAACCTGTTATTCCTTTATAATTTAGAATTAGAAATCAGAATGGGCAATCAGTTGACTGGCGTAGCGCCTGCTCAAATTCTCAATGCTGAAAACTACTTCACTGAGTTACCAGAATACAGATTTGAAACAAGGTCAGTGAAATATAAGCAAATAATCATTGTGGAGGAATTATTTTTAGCCCACCAAACAAAGTTGGATGGGCTATTGCTATAACTTTGCTGCAGCGGCGGTCCGCTTTTCTTAATAGACCTTAATGTTCCCGAAGGGCTAACATTTTGAAATTCGATACCAGAATTTGTGGCGATATTCTAAAAGGGCTCACTAAAACGTTTTACACTCGATCTCGCTTTTTCGGCCAAATTGATCCAAATTGCATTTTGGATGGGCTATTGCTATCACTTTTTGGCGGCTGCCTGCTTTTCTTAATAGACCATGTTCCCGAAGGCCTAGCATTTTGAAATTCGGTACCAGCATTCATGGCGATATTCTAGAAAGGCTCACCAAAAGTTGACTTTGTAGAAAATTTTAAAAATTAGGGCCCATTTGTTTGGTATTTTTCTGCATGCAGTAGACGCAGAAATTGCAGCAGTTATTATTTCTTTGGTCATTTCACTGCATTTTCTGCATGCAGAAAACAATTTACTCCAGGAGTAAGTTGTTTGCTGCAAGTGCATATGGTTATTTCTTTGGTGCGCTGAAAAGTTATCACCAGGATATTACCACTTCTGGACTTTCTGCGAAGTCAATTTTAAAAATTTGCGTTTGCGGAATGGTGAAAAATTGCTGCGAAAGCCAAAATGGATTTCTATTGGTAGAAATCGACATCACATGTGGTGTGACATCAATTTCAACCATTGGAATGTTTGGCTTTTGTTGTGAATCTTTTGTGGAACTCAACCTTAAGACAAAAGTTCTCATGATAAACTGCATTCTTCATTTTAGCTTGGGTAGCACAAGATTCCTAAAGGTAGCAAGAGCAAAACACAAGTAAATATTTGTGATCTGTGTAACATCCCAGTGTGCAAAAACTTGTTCAAAACTTGTACGACATTGTTCTAGCTTTACTGTGGAATTTGAACACGTTTTTGTCCAATGAGATAAGGTGTCATATCCATTTTGAACATTGTATCTATCTTGTATGTAATATACAGAAAACAATAAAAATTAACACCCTATAAAAAGTATATATAATTTAGGAATATAAAGTCACAAAATTTGAGCTAAAATATCTTCAGAATTAGAATATTTTCTGATTGAATGAAGCGTTGCTCCCTTCATTAAGGTCCATTTTAGAATAAAGAAGGTTTGTGCTATTCCAGTGCACTCGAAGTGGTGATATCCTGCTTCTTCAAGAATATGGCTCCAGAAGTATTACAATATTGCAATCTAGATGATGTGATACTTAATTATGCAAACATGCTGTTGATTCATGGACAGAAACATCAGCAAAGTTTGGACATCAACCTCATACCCTTACCAAAATCTGCTAATCAAGCATTTACTATAAACTACCAAGGAGTAGCTCTTTCATTAGTCATAGAAAATCAGTCAACAGAATGGTACTGGCTAGGATTCAGTCTGCTCGACCCACATCTGACCTAGCCGTGCAATATTTTGCACACATTTTGTCCCTCTGATGAATAATGGAGGAAGTCAAACGGAACAATCTTATAGGAGTAGTGCCCTCCTCTCCCCTAATTTAACTGTTTTTAACAGTGATTGAAATAAGAGCAAATAATCAATGTGGAGGAGTTATTTTTTTAGTATTGCTTCAGGCTTGCTAACCTGAAGCAATGCTCAAAAATCACTCCTTCACAGTGATTATTTTGCTCTTATTTTGAATGCTGCTTAATTTATCTGCATTCTTCTTTTATAGAGAGGGTTATGTTGTTATTAAAGTATTTGTCATTCATGATCCTTCATTACCGTTATCATCATACCAAGAAGAACTGACAAACATAACAAGAAGTGTTTCAGGATTTCCTAATGTTTTACCCTTTCATAAAAGTTTACTCACAGATCGTGCTGGTTTAATGATAAGACAGTTTGTTCATGATAATTTATATGATCGTATTAGGTAAGGATAGTATATACTAGAAAAACAGAAGAACGACTAAGAAGTCAGTTGATCTAGTAATCTGTTGATTACTGTGTAATGAAAGAACCAAAAACCTCCCATTTATATTTGTTTAATATTGAATTTGACGAATCTGAATTTACAACTGAAAAGTTGAAGAAATTCACGATTGAAAAGTTTAAGAAAATTAAATTTGCAGAAATACTGCAGTGCTTACAGTGTTCAAAATAAGAGCAAATAATCACTATGGAGAAGTGATTTTTGGGCATTCCTTCAAGCTATGTTCAACAGGTACACCTCCACAGTGATCATTTGCTCATATTTAGAACACTTGTTTAGACGTAGATATGTTGTTTCTATTTAGTACTCGTCCATTCTTAAATATAGTAGAAAAGAAATGGATTGTATTTCAAATGTTGTGTGCTTTAGAACAGATTCATGGTGTAAAGGTAAAGATTAATAATCAAGCAAATATTATGTGCATCACTGCATCACCGTTCTAATGCCTGAAACTATGCTAACGAATCTCTCTTCCACATTGATTATTATTAACCCACCATACGAACTTTGGATGGGTTATTGCTATCACTTTGCGTCAACGATGTTCCCACTTTTCTCATCAAACCATGTTCCTGAAGTGCTGAGACTTTGAAATTCGATACCAGCATTTAAGGTAGTATTTTGTATGGTCTCACTAAAAATCTTTCAATTTCGTCCACTCGGGTCCGAGTTTTGAGCAAAAAGGGTCCAAATTGTATTTTTGTTTCAATGAACCGAAAAGGCGAGGTACATACCTGGAATTTGGTATTGGCTTTCTGGGCAATATAATGAGATTGCTGGCCAATTTGTTTTGGATTTTGTTGACTCGGGACAGAGTATTGGTGAAAAAGGGGTTTTTTCAAAAGTGGAGACTAAGAAAATTCCTAATTCCATAAGATTTAAATTCTATAAGATTTTGACCACATTCAAGTAAATATCAAAATGATAAGGGATAAGCTCTGTGAGACTAACCAACTTTTGACCAAATTTTTTTAAATAATTTTTAGAATTTTAGGAATTGAAGTCTCTATTTTGATTTTATGAAACTTCCTTCTTCAATTGTGATTAGCATAATTAGCTTATATCTTAACATACATATAGCCAATCTATATACATATAGCCTTTATTATAGGCTTAGGTTATGTATATGGACTATATGTATATAGGCTAGCCTATGCATATAGGTTGCAGGCTTGTATATAAACTATTCATATGACTTATGCATATGCATAGATTATATGTATATATATAAGCTACATATAGGCTTTATTTATATAGGCTGACTATATGTACTTAGGCTATATTTAGTGGACTTGCTATACACTTTAAAAGGGGCTTGTGTCTAGGTTTTTTTATTGCTTATAAAAAACGATAAATTGTAGTTTTACAATTCCAGGTATGTCATGGCGATATCAAAACAGAAAACATAATGGTCACCAGCTGGAATTGGGCACTATTAACTGATTTAGCAAGTTTTAAACCGGTATTCTTGCCAGTTGATAATCCTGCTGATTTTAACTATTTCTTTGATACATCTCGTCGAAGGACATGCTACCTTGCACCAGAAAGATTTGTTGATATTAGTACGAGAACTGTGGAAGCAGTAAATCCAACTGATGGGAAAGGTGACAGTTCAAGTCCATTGTTACCAATGTATGGTTTCCCTGCAGCACATCAATTTGAATTGACTGAAGCTATGGATATTTTCTCTGCAGGGTGAATATTGTTAATATTATTTTAAAGATTATATCAAGTTATTCTTTAAGGTCACAAGTGTAACCAAAAGTCCTTGAAATTCACTATGGCAATCACCTGTGGAGGAGTGAATATGAACATAATTTTCAGTCCAGCTGAAAATTATGTTCAAATGCACTCCTCCACAGGTGTTTGCTATGATGGATAATATTTGAACCTATGATGGATAATATTTGAGTAATCTTAATTTTATCAATTTATCTATTATGAATTATCTGTTATGTGATTTGTATAATGTGTGACTGATATATCCCGGAATGCTATATCTTCTCAAAACTGAATGCAGAATAATAATTATTTCCCTATTTTTACTAATACTCAACACATCAGATCTTATAAACAATTCTTGCACCAAGATGATTTGAGTAGATTTTAATCCTGACTAGGCCACCAGTGATCAAAATAAGAGCAAATAATCACTGTGGCAGAGTGAATTTTGAGCATAGCTTCAGGCTACAAAGCTTGAAGCTATGCTCAAAAATCCCTCCTTTACAGTGATTATTTACTCTTAACCACTGTGCAAGTAAGAGCAAGATGGAATCTTTTTTGGAAATTATTTTCTCTTTCATTGCAGATGTGTTGTTGCTGAGCTATTTTGTGATGGTGCTGGTTTATTTGACTTATCAACGTTACTTGCTTACCGAACAAGCGACTTTAATCCTGAACCAAAACTAATAAAGTTAGATGATAATATAAAGGTGACTAAGGCAGTCTTTCCCTGAACGAGTATCACCCTAAACAAGCTTGCCGTTGATTGGTTCCTTTGTACCAAATGCAAGATTGTTTATGGAGAAACTCATTTGGGATTCCATGTAAAGGCTACTTAAAAGGTCTTCTCTCTCAGAGGTTGTAGAGGAGACAAGTGACAGGAAGTTGGATGCTGACTGTTCAGTGTGGATCTTACCCCCTACCTTATGTGGATTAATTTCCGCATGAAATTAATTTTGCAGACCCATGGATATAATATTAAAAAAATTTGCATACAATATAAATGTGCCATATTCATTATTGCAATTATCAATTTCCAATGCACATTCTAACTGTATTATAATGTTTCTCACTGATGATAAAATCAATGTCAGAATTTCTGCAATAGGATTGTGTGACTTGATAGATTATGTGGCTCTTTCTACATGCTAGTTTAATTTAACTGTTGTCTTGCAATTATGTTTATTTCTACAGGACATGATAAAACATATGATACAGCAAGATCCAAAACAAAGACTTTCTGCCAAAGATTATATGAGCAGATATAGAGGTACTGATACTACCAGCATTAACTTCCTTCCGTGAATTGAGGTCAAGTAAGAACTTTCCAGAATGATAGCAATCAAGAAAATAGCGAATGTTACGTGTTTATTGGTCAAAGTTAAAATAAGGAATGTGGTGAAATAAACGTTTCCTTGTGTGATTTTTATCAGAATGTTTATTTGTCCAAACATCATATGATTCTAGCCTAATTTAAAAATACTGATGTTTTTGTACAACTAAGAACTCAATCTAATTACCTTACAGTCCAGACGCCATGTGGAGTGTTAAAAAAACCCGGATACTGGGATAGCACATCAAACTTACTGTATTTTGCATAATTTAGGTTGCTTCATTAGTATGTTTTTATTATTGCAATCCTGAATATAATTATTGGGCATCAACTGGAGGAATGTTTTTGAGAAGCTGAATACTATTCAAAAATGCTCCTCCACTTGTGATTTATTTTTAGGCTTGTTATTTGATTTCTAATTTAATATTTTAGGCACAGTTTTCCCTGAGGAATTCTATTCATACCTGAAGAATTACTTATGTGGTTTTGCCCTTTTACCTGTGCTCACATGTGACGAAAAAATTGCAAAGTAAGTAGACTACCATGCCGGCAAAAACCTGTTCAAATTCAGCAAAATAACGTAGAACAACGCTCAAAGAACGTTGTTCTAACATTATTTAGCTGACTTTGAACAGGTTTTTGTCTGCTGGGTAAATAATCACTATGTATGAGTATATTCTTGTATGTAATGTTTTATGGTCATTGTAAAACATGTCATTACAATGTTTGATATTTATATTCTGGGTGATATTGATGTTTGATTACATCCTGGGTCAGAAGTCAGTGTTTGAAATAAGAGCAAATAATCACTGTGGGGGAGTAATATTTTAGCAAAGATTTAAGCTGCAAATCCTACAGCTATGCTAATGAAGCATCTCCAAAATTTGTTTGCAGGGAAGAGTGCTCTTAACACTGTTCATCGTAGGTTAATGTTTCTCAAAAGCATTGATTTTGGCTTGTTTAAACCTGTTAAGATATCTGCTATTTAAAACGAATTTTGGAAATGGTCCCTAAGAAATCCCTCCTCCACAGCGATTAGTTTACTTTGAACACTGTTCACTGATTATTTATATCAACGGTACCAATCTTGTAACTCATAGAATTGCAGAAGATATGGATACGATTAAGAGTGTACTTTATCATGAACCGAATGTTGACGAGAAGACAGATGAGAGCACTGAAACTGAACGAAAAGATATACCTGAAGATGATAGTTAGTACATCAGATTTTCTATACTCCTGCTGAGATGCAATATTTCGATGATGATCACGTATAACTTTATGTTAAGTTTGGAAAAAAAACAAAATTATAAATAAAGAAAGAAATAGTGATCTCAATACCTAAAGGTGAAATATCTGATAAAAAAAGTAGCCTTTGTTTGTACAACTCAAACTAGTGTTAGAAATAAGAGCAAATAATTACTGTGGTGGAGAGACTTCTGGCTTTAGCTTGAAGCTATGCTCAAAAATACTTCTTCACAGTGATTGTTCACTCTTATTTCTATCACTGGTGTTTTATCTAACAAGCTACTTAGATCAGCAAGACTCTACCTTCTTATTTTCTTATTTAGATTGTTTTGTTATGATTGTTTCCTTGGTAACATCTTGTGTCAGAAGTTTAAAAGTAAGTAGCTGAAACAATATCAGAAATACTTTCTTTTTATGCAAATGTCTTTTTGTTGCATCCAAACTTAAATAAAATTTAATGTTCAAACTTTCTAAATGCATATAATAGGAAGTCACATGACAATTTTCAAATGAATAGTCGAATAGAAGAGTTTGGCAAACCAGGTCCCAAGTGATAATGGCTCATCATTAACCAAGTCTCAATATAACGGTCGGGCATCACCTGTGGAGGAGTGTTTTTTTAGTACAGTTTTCTGCTGCAAAGCCGAACACTGTACTCAAAAACACTCTTCCACAGTTGATGTCTGACCGTTATATTGAGAATTGATTAACAATCTTGTGGAACCTGGTGTGTCTTTGTTTCAACATGCTTAATATTATGTCAAATAAATGGGGAACTTGTTCTTTAGAACTAGGAGACAGATTTTTAAGCAAACAATGATTGATGTACTTGTTTCTCAGCACTGAATATTTTTGTTGATAGAATTTTTGAATAAGAAGAATTGTTAGTTACAGTCTAAAGTAACAAATATGTATATAACCCAAATCACCTGTAGAGGAGTGTTTTTAAGTATATTTTTCTCCTTCATGGCTGAAAACTGTACTAAAAACGCTCCTCCACGGCAGTCTTTAAGGATTGCATTATATACTTATTTTCCTTTTCAGTTTAGTATATCAAAATTAACTGCGTTGGATTTAATGTTGGAATTATCACAATATGTATCGGACGAGATCATCTTAGAGTTATTACTGCCATATATGTTTTATCTTGTTTCTGATAAAATACCAAGAGTTAGAGCAAAATCCATCACAACCATTACAAAATGTGTTCAACTTGTTACTGTTGTACCAAAAAATGAAGCAAATATTTTTCCTGAATATATCTTACCTAATCTGGTTAGTTCCAGTGTTTTAAATAAGAGCAAATAATCACTGTGGAGGAGAGATATTTGAGTAACGTTTCAGGCTTTGTAGCCTAATGTTATGTCCAAAAATCACTCCTCCACAGTGATTATTTGCTTTTAATTCGAACACTGAGATTTTGCTTGCATATAATTCTTTATCCAATTCATATTTGTAGACAATCCTCAAAGTAACTGTCAGATATCACCTGTGGAGGAGTGTTTTTTAAAACTGTTTTCAGCTAAGCAGCTGAAAATTGTACTAAAAGACACTCCTACACAGGTGATGTCCTATAGTTTATTCAGGTTTGTTAACTAATACATTTTATATTAGAGTCAACTCGCAAATGATCCAGAAGTAATAGTGCAGTGTGCATTCGCTGAAAATATATCGACACTAGCTGAAACAGCTTTACGATTTCTTGAACTTGCGCAATTAAATAGTTATGTGAATGATCGAGATGATCAAAGTCAGTACCAGGTAAATATTTTGTATGACAGGATTTGTAGAACAGACTATAAGGCATAGAGCTATTGCATTCCATCAACACATGTTTTATGCACTGCATTATGCTTTCCTTCACGCTATATGGAGCAGTGATCGAAATAAGAGTAAATAATCACTGTGGAGGCTTTTGAATATGGCTTAAAGTATCCATGTGTCTATAGCCTGAAGATATGCACAAAGATCTCTCCTCCACAGGGATTATTTGCTCTTATATTGACTACTGCAGTAGGTAGTAAGTGTTAGACTACCATTAAAAATGTGTGTTATGGTTGATTCCATTAGGCAGAAAATTCGGCACGAAAGCCAAGTGAAAGACATTCCATTGGTAGAAACTGACATCACACGATGTGTGATGTCAATTTCTACCAATGAAATGTCTTCTTTTCGCTTACGCACCAAATTTTCTGCCTAATGGAAATCGACCTTCAGACTGTTTCTAAAATAACAATTGTCTCTCCCGTGAACAAAAGGCAAGCGTGTCCCAAACCCACTGAGTGGATATTTATTTGCAGGAGCTTTTATTTTAGCATCCTAATTGACTTTTGAAATTCAATCTTTGGAGACTTTTTTAATTGCACCTAATGTCTTATACTTAGATACCTTGAGAAATATTGCAGCCTTTTTCATCCAAACTATTTGTTGCTTACATATACATAGTCTCTTATATTTTAAAGTTGTCTTCCTTTACAGGGCTTTCTAAAAAGTTTGATTTAATTCTCTATAAAATTATGCTGTTTTTATTACTTTACAGCATAAATCGATAGTTATAATTAAAAAATAATAAGCTTAACAACCCTATCAATAGGTGTCATCAATTAGCAATTGCTGATATAAATTACCTGCCCAAATTGCTTTTGCATCAGCAATAAATTAGAGACGCAATTTCCACAACAACAATATCTACATGCAACTGCCAACGTAAATGCTGATGAAAATTACTTTTCCATCAGCAATTCTTTGCCGATGCTTTGGGATTCTAATTGACAGGGCTGCTTAAATGGTATCTCCGAGTAATGAACAAAAGTTTGTTAACATAAAATTAACGGAGGTGGAAATTCACCACCAATGACAAAATTTACCAGGAAAGAATTCACACAAATTTCTGAAAATGTGGATTAGTGGGAGGTAATTAGAAGGGAAAACCAAGCGGTGAAAATTAATCCGAGAATTAAGGTAAATTTTCCATTTTTGCGTTAATTTTCTCCCTTGTTAAGTTTTAATAATAAGCAAACACGCATGCTTATAACGAATCGGTAAACAAAATGTATGTAGCGATTCTTACTAATTCTTATTTCTTGCTCAGGTCTGCTATGATGCTGAATTGCATGCACTACATGAACTGATTCAAAACAAAGTTGTTGCATTATTAACAAACTCTGATAACATTGTAAAACGAACACTAATGGAAAATGGTTTAACGCGCTTATGTGTATTTTTTGGTCGTCAGAAAGCAAACGATGTTCTTTTGTCACATATTATAACTTTTTTGAATGATAAACAAGATTGGCAGTTAAGAGCAGCATTCTTTGATAGCATTGTTGGTGTGGCTGTATATATTGGTTGGCATTGTTTATCGATATTAAAACCGTTACTACAGCAGGTACCCAGTGGGCAAAAACTTGCTCAAAATCTGCAGTAATGACACTAGAAAGACACTTTCAACGTTGTTCTAGCATCTTTAATGCGGACTTTGAACAAGTTTTTATCCATTAGGTATACATCAGTATTTAAAATAAGAGCAAATAACACTGTGGAAGAGTGATGTTTGGACATAGTTCAGACCTTGGAATCTGATTCTATGCTCAAAAAGCACTCTTCCACAGTGATTATTTGCACTTGTTTCAAATACTGTACATAATTCATGGATTGAAATAAGAAAGTTCGTGAAATCTAATAGCTATTTTATAACAGAGAATGGAAGGAATAGGCTCCAAATAAAGTGCTTACCAAAGTGTAGCATATCATCAACTTGTGCAACCTGGGGAGTAAAGATTGAATAGAGATGGAAATTTAGGGTAAAACCTATTTTGGTTTCTATCCGGTTTGTACTTCTTTTTCTGAGATTTCGTATGTTGTAAGGTGTTATTATGTTATTTAGTTCCACCATATCCTTCTCCCCCTCTCTCAGTGTTCGAAATAAAAGTAAATAGTTACTGTGGAGGAGAGATTTTTGAACATAGCTTTTGGCTTTTCAGCCTGAAGCAATGCTTAAAAATAACTCCTCCACAGTGATTATAAGCTCTTATTTCTGGTCTGCATGATTGAGGTAAAATCATTGCTCTAAAAAGGAACAAATAATCGCTATGTGATTTTTGAGCATGACTTCAGTCTGTAAAGCTTGAAGCTATTATCAAATCCCTCTCCTTCACAGTAATTATTTATTCTTATTTTAAACACTGTATTGTTTCGTTGATTATTTAATTTTAATTTTGCGTACCTATAGGGTTTAAAGGATTTAGAAGAATTTGTAGTTGTCCGAGCATTGCAAGCATTAACATCCTTGGTAGAATTAGCTTTACTTCAAAAGCCAATAATATATGAATTTATTGATGATGTTGTGAGGTTTTTATGCCATCCGGTAAGAATATTAGTTATATGTTCCTGCTGAAAACACCTGAAGCTATGCTCTAGAACCACTTCTCCACTATAACGATATTTAGCTTTGAAAGAACAATAACTTGCATTGTGGGTGTTCAATGGCTTGCATTATATTGAATGGTCAGCAATAGGTGCATGTTCATTTTCACACTACTGTAACATGTTTGCCCTTGTTATCATCATTGCTACGTACATGTTTAATGTACATGTTTACACTGTCACATGACAGTCTTACTGAATATTACTATTAGCAATGGATGCATAATAGTTTTTCGCTTACATACAAATGGTGACAAAATGTCTGTTTCTTATAAATAAAGTAACAAGTGGGTGTACGCTGTAGTGATAAGTAAGATAGTTACTGGCTGCTGTGCTATTAAGAGACCAATCAGTTTTCCAATCAATAATTGAGGACTCTTCTTATCTGAATATGATTAAATATTCTTGGTATTTTTTTTAGAATCGCTGGATTCGTTATGGTGCTGTTGGATATGTAGTTGCATGTGCGAAAGCTATGTCATTAGCTGATGTTCATTGTCGACTTGCTCCAAGTGTGCTTCCATACTTAAAACAGCCAATCATTCAAATGGATAACCAGGTAAGAATTTTAGGTTAGGGTTGCTGTCTTCGAATTTCACTACAGCAATCACACCTGTGGAGGAGTGCATTTGAACATAATGGTCAGCCGGCTGAAAATTATGTTCAAATGTACTCCTCTACAGGTGATTGCCTTATTGAATTTTGAGGACTGTTAGTTATGTTTCAGTAAATCTCTGCTGTAAGTATGGATATTGATTTTAAGAATAAAATGTTTATTCTGCAGTGTGAACATAATCACTGTGGATGAGCGATTTTTGAGCATTGTTTAAAAATCCCTCCTCTACAGTGATTATTTAATCTTATTTTGAACACTGATTTTTGGCAGTCGCTATTGTTAATCTGTTAATAATTTAGCATGTTCAAGCCTTGAGATAACTGTCATACATCACATGTGGAGGAGTGTTTTTTTAGTGTCTAAAAAAAGCACTCATCAACGGGTGATGTCTGACAGTTATTTCGAGGCTTGGTATTAAGTCCTTGGTCTTGAAATGTCCTCCAAAATATTTCATGTATTTCTCAATCATTAACTAAAATACTTCTCTTCGCCCTGTTCTTTTGACCATTGATGTGTGTCTATGTGGAATCTGTAGTCACCTATCACAACATTGCTTTGATTTCTCCGCTAATATACTAACTGTATTTCAGACAATCTTGTTAAGTGTTTTGGATGAACCAATACCCAGACCGATTTATGATTATGTTATAAGATCTCCACAAGCATGGGTGTTTCTATCCAGGTAAGAATTATTTGTAGCAAGAAATAAAATCATCTATACACTTGTCTACTTAACGCTTGTCTTGACAGTTTAATTCGTTTACTTAATGCCTTTCTATAAAACCGTGACAACATGCACTTTCCTTTCCTATTGCTCTATCACTCCATTGAATGTGCTATAAATATAATAATATATTGTGTTCTGCAAATCTTAAATAGCTATCAGCCCTAAACAGGAATAAAATACGAATTCTGATTATAAACAAAGGGTATCTTATCAGTGTGAACTGCCTTTTGTGTGTGGGAAGTATACATCATATTTGTAAGATAATCAAAATTTGACTAGGTATTCTCAGAAATATTGCTAACATATTATAGTTTTGCATGATTCAGCGTTATGTTACATTGGGGCTTCACTCTAACTCTTGTGTCATATTTATTTAGACTAGAGACACACCAAGAAGAGCACCCAGACACAGTATTTGTACCATCCAGCAATGAATCCTTATCACAAATAACAAGGAAATTAAAATCGCAAGGAATGAATGCTTCCATTGAAAAAAGATTAGTCCAACTGAAAGAAATTATACTCAGGTTGAATTCAATCAAAACAAAGTATGTTATCACAGTGTTTGGAATAAGTGCAAATAATCAATGTGGAGGAGTGTTTTTTGAACATAGTTTTAGGCTATAAAGTATGAAACTATGCTCATAAATCTCCCCTGCACAGTGATTATTTGCTCTTATTTCAAGCACTGTATTATAGAGAAATTAGCAAAGTGCTTTTTTTATGCACATTTACAGCAGTCAAAATAAGAGTAAATAATCATTGTAGAGGTGGGATTTTTGAGCATAGCTTCAGGCATTGTAGCCTGAAGCTATGCTCAATAATCACTCCTACACAGTGATTAGTTGCTCTTATTTCGCACACTGATTTAATGGATTTTCACACAGTTCAAATTACTGTACAATGCATTACATTTTTCGTTAGATTACGTTTCAATTTGTTAAGGTATTGCACAAAAGATTTTATTAGTTCTTCTCATAGTGCCATTTATAAACACTATTTATAGCTCTTGTTCTCAAATTCTTAGAATTGGTTAATCCTGAAAAATAGCATAAAAGTTCCTAGCCATATGGTGGAAGTTGTATACTTTTCACCAAATTAGTATAACAATCAACAGAGTTTGCTCTATGGGAATCTTATTTCATTTAATTGTCATCTTCAACACTCAATTCAGTATCCTCTTTCTAAGGTTGATATTCGCCAGGCGAAAAATTATCTGCGAAAGCCAAAAAAAGACATTCCATTGGTAGAAATTGATGGCGCACATGGTGGAAATCAACCTTAAATGTTTTTTATGTGAAATGTTTACAAGGGAGCATTTTTTGTTTACATTTTATTTTATATTTATAGTCCAGACATGCAGCAAACACAAGAGTTAATTCTACCTGGTTTACTTGACTTGTCTTCATTACCTATTGCTCCACAAGGAAAAGAAATAGATTTATGTCGAATGGCAGAGACAAAAGCAGAAACAAAACAATTACAAAGTAATAAACGAGCAAGCCAAGCAGCTATCAAACCAATACAGACAGTAACAAGCAGTTCTTCGCAGCCATCCCTTCAAAATGTATCAAAAGAAGCATCCATTGATGTGGAAGATAAAATTGTTGCTACTTCTACATCCCTGAAGGTTTGTGTCATAAAGTTTATTGCATAAATGGTGTATCAACAAGGATCTATTAGAGCCCTCTTAAATCAATCATTGGATTGATTTCACTGAGAGTGGGAAATGATTATTGAGCCTTTGGTTCTAAATTATCTCCAAATATCAGTGGTCAAAATAAGAACAAATAATCACTCCGATGAAGGTATTTTGGAGCATAGCTGAGTATGTTTAGTGTGTGTCACTTATCCATTTGACGTAGAAATTGAAAATTTGACCAAAAAAGGTGACTATGTACCTTTAAGGCTTGAAACATGAACACGTGCTAAAAAATCTCTCCTCCATAGTGGGTATTTTATTTATTAGATAAGCACTGAATAAGCATGTTTTGAGATTATCAGTTGATTAAATTAATAATTATATTTCAATATAGACTGATAACGAAGGTAATCGTCGAGCAAGATCACCTGTGTCATCTTCAGGAATGACTGATCAAGCAAAGTATGCACAATGTAAACAGGATGTACGAAAATTAGCATTTGTTAAGAGAGATCAATATGTATCAGGTACATACTACATTTTCTTACAAACACGAAACCTTAACTCAAAATTGATAGCAGCTGTAGAGAAAATTCAACAGTCTTACAATTGTTCTTTAAGGTCTCTTTATATTGAGCTCGATATATTTCACTGAAACAATGTTCTGTTTCTTCCCTATTTTTGCAGTCATATTAGCAGATCATTTATATAACAAACAAGTTATCCCTCTTTCTTTATCTGAGATATGCTGTGCGACACAAAAGATACTTGTTTCAGGTCATTTAAATGGTTGACAAAATGAAATGAAAGTTATATCAGGCCCATATAAATGGAAGAATGATTTATGTTGGCAAGGCAAGTTATATTGGCCGAGCGATATATCGGTCTCCATATAAAAAGGATCTTAATAGTTTTTGTGTAGTGGTTAGTATAGTATTCAGCTGTACTGTACTTAAAACACTCCCCCACAGGTGATGTCCAACAGTTAGTTTCAAGCTTGGGTGTTGGCATGTATCCAGAGATAATTTTATTGACCAAACCCAGTGGGCAAAAACTTGTTTAAAGTCCGCGGTAAAGACGCTAGCATCATTGAACAAGTTTTTGCCCACTGGGGAGTTAAAAGTACTTTTTTTTCTTCAGACTTTCTCCATTATTTCTTATATTTTATCATTCATGTAGACATGAGAAGAAAAACATTGACGAACAGTGTCATCGAGAATAGGCGGAAACAAATAGGGCAAGTAATCAGATGTCTATAATTATTTTTATTAAAATATTCGTATTTTACTGCTAGGAGTATTGTCAGCAAGAACTTTTGCATGTTTCTTGTTTTTCAAAGTTAAATAATGTTAACTTTTCTTTTGAAAAACATTTGTGAAAGTTCATTACACAATGATTTAAAACATTTTCTGCTCGTGAAAATTAATGAACTTGAAGTGCACTTTTTAAAATAAATTCTGAATGAAAAAGCAATGAGATTTGACAATGGTCATTCGGGAGAAGTTAATTAATGTGATAATCACTCAGATTATTAGGAAATAGGTTTTATGATACCTTTCGAGACTTTATACATAAAAAACAAACTTCAAATAGAACTTCAATTTTTTGCTTCCAAACATGTTCCTATGTCTACTTTCCTTTTCTTGAATTGTGATAGTCAGGTTCTAATTCAAGAGTCAAGATCTTCTGGCTCTACAAAAGTTCATTTTCACAAATTATTCCGGTCATACGGGAAGAAAGTTAACGCCAAATATTTTATCCATTTGTGAAATCTAATTACCGTGAAATGCAAAAAATTTACCTTGCAAAATGTTTCTGTTATTAAAGTAACAATATATTTCTATGATAGGTGGAAACCAAAAGGACAGTTAGTGGCTCATCTACATGAACATAAAGCTGGTGTAAACAGGTACTTTCACGTATTCTATTCATAATTACTGTTTTTGTAGCTGGTTTCAAAGCCAACATTTATAGCCATGCACTTACACGGGAGATTTTTCAGAATATTTTCAGCCAATTCTGAAAAATCTCTCCTCCACAGTGATGACCGCCAGTTATTTCAAGCCCTGTTCTTACATACTTTAAAGAATAGTTTGAACGAGTTAGCGTGTATCTAGCAAAAGCAGTCATCATAACACTAGTGT
>JAULBZ010003503.1:0-16300 GCA_032360805.1 Neoturris breviconis
GTCAAATCCAAGGGAGACAAGAAATCCGTACGACTAAGCGAATGTCCGAGTAAACCAGGGTCCGAGTTAACGGGATTGTACTGTATTATCATTAAGATTTCAGACATCTATGATAATAAGTAAAGAAACTTTGAAGAAAAACAAATCTAATATTTTCCGGTGAATTATGACGTTATATCACCTGGGGACAATAGTTGGGCCAAAAATGTAGTAAAAATAGCCGGGGCTCAGATCTGGAACTTCTTTAACCATGAATATGACTTCAGAATGATAGTACTGCAAGTACTGTACACCAAGCAAAGCATCTTACCTATATCCAGTATTGCAGAATCACCATTTTTGTGTTAATTTTGATGGCGTCGTAAGTAAAAAATGCTGATTGTGCAGATTTGAGAATATTAAATTCCCCAGGCGAGCTCTGTTTCATATAAAGTTTGCAATAGTATCATTCTGAGATAAAATCCATAATTAAGGAAGTTCTAGATCTGCGCCCGAGCCGTTTTACTACATTTTTGGCCAAAATATTGTCCCCAAGTGATATGACGTCATAATTGACTAAAATATATTTTGTTTCAAAGTTTTCTATTTATTATCCTAGATGTCTAAAAATTTAACGGTACGAGTTAATTGCGTTATTTGCGTGTATGTTTCCAGCTATTTATATTATTTTTTTACCAATGGTTAAACCCTCCTTAACTACATGGGGTTGTTCAAAGTCTGCAGTAAAGACGCTAGAACAACCTCAAACGAACGTCTATAATAGACCAGATTAGTGAAGTGAAATCACCCCCTAGTAAGAAAAATAAATGAGCAATGCTCTGGTCAAATAACACTTTTTAAATCTAGAATCTAGTGCATTTATTCACTTATTTGTTTTATCATACTATTGCTAAAACTCCGGCTCCACCTGGAAAAGAAATTTGCTATATCTCCTTTTTTATATCTCAAAATCAACATGCTTTAGTATTTATAATGATGGACATGGAGTTTTATAATAAGACAAATGCATTTGTGAACTTCTGTACAACCTTGGTTACGTAGTTATGTATTGTTTTAGTTGAAATCGCCTTTTGTCAAAATTTATATAAATACCCTATATTTGGAAGTGAATATGGTACTTCTATTGCAAACATTTTAGGTATACAAAGGTTATGTTGACGATCCAAGAAATACAGACAATGCCTGGATGGAAACAGTTGCTTGTAATTTCCATGATGATACTGGAGAGATTTTTGGAGAATTTCAATTGAAGGTATGAGTTCACAGGCCTAATTATTAAAGTGCGCTAACTAATCGAAAATTACGTATTTAGTGATCAACAGTAAATCTCTCAAATCCCCTCATATAAACAATTATATCTTTTTTAATTTGTCTTTATATTAAAAAAAAAAATGGATTTTCGAGTTATTTCAGCCTCTATTAAAACCCTTATACCCTCACCTATAATCTGTAATTATTGAATGACACTTCTCCAGCCCATTTGCCAATGCAAGTTTCAAACCTCTAAATTCACGACGACATTCCCCTGTGGAGGAGCATCTTTTGAGGCTAATTAGTCAAGTTATCAAATTAGTCTCAAAAGATGCTCCTCCACAGGGTAATGCTGACGTCAATTCAGGCGCCTGATTTCTTAAACTACAGGTATGTACCTTCCAGAAAATGTGCATTAAGATCTTTCCCTTGAAAGATAATACCTACTTCTTGATTTATTGGAGGGAATTTTAGCAAAGAACGCCTCGTTTTCATTATTTTATAAAAAGGATTATTCTTTAGTGGAAGGTAGGTAGAGAGGCACATTTGATTTCTTGTTTTTTTCTTCTGTCTTTTGATCTGAATTAATGATATGTATATCATTAATGGCACCATCTCTAATGACATCAACAAATTAGTATGTACATTACGCCAGACCTTAAGTTACTATAAGTCTATTCTAGTAAGAAGCTTATATAAAAATGGTGAAATTGACTTCTCCTCTCAGTAATTAACAAGCTTAATTAATTAGCCGATTAAATATTTAATCTTTTAAATGTATTTTCTTCTAATGTAGTCCATAAAATAAGAACAAATAGTCACTGTGGAGGAGTGCTTTTTAAGTATAGCTTCAGGCTTTTTAGCTTGAAGTTATGCTCGAAGATCCCTCTCCGTAGTGATTATTTACTGATATTATAAGCACTGTATAGTGTTCTATATGTAGCCTTTACAGTGGAGACATTCATTCATTCATTCATGTTGTAGTTAGGATTAAAGCAAGGATGTATTAATACATCATAAGGTTGACCGACTAGACAGCATCCTGGTGCTTATTTTACCTCTGCAGGCACATGACGTCACGACGTTGTTTCGACGCTGACTCGACGTCGTGTGCCCACTGGGAATTCTTGCACATACCCCTGCAAACACGGCGTCAGATCAATGTCGTTTTGACGTTGTTTTGACGTCGTTTGTCCATTAGGGCTATTTTCACCGTCAGGCAAGCAACGTCTAGACAACGACTCTTTGGCTAGTTTTGGGTAATATACTTAGTAAATTTTGATTGAGGCTGACGATTTCTTAAAATTTTACTAATATCATTGCGCATGCGCAGATTCATCTGTATTTGCGTTTTGACTTTGGACTGCTAATTCTCATCGACATTGTATACCTTCTCTCTTGGACACTTTCCAAGGAAAGATGATCTATCTACTTGTCCATTGACTTAGGAACCATCTCAGAATTTTGCTTCGAAACTAACTTTTTAGTTCAACTAAACTTGACAAATTAAGTAAACAACAGAAATAACGACAACGTTTCGGGTGTTCATACACCCATTTTCAAGTCATATTTTATGATTTATAAATACAATAATCCAATCAATTTCAAGAATTCTAACTTAATACACTCCTTCTTAGATTCTATTCATAATTCCCTGCCGGCACGCGACGTCTAATCAACGTTGAAAAGTCGTATTTTCGACTTTGGTTAGACGTTGTGTACTCACTGGGTTTATATTTAAAACTGATGATTTTGCATATTTAGGCTGGTGACGATGCGCAAGCTGTTCGTTGGCAACGAGTTAGTGGAAACATTCCGTTATTTGCAAGTCACGTGGGTATACTGGAGAAAGTTTCTAAAATGCATGGAGCAGCTTTCCATTAAAACATTCAATGCCAGTTATTTTCATGGTACATAATATGACTGCTATAGTCTGCTTGTGGAAAAAATAACCAATAACTGGTTTAACTGCTGGACTCTCGTAGCTATGATGAAGGGATTCTGTTTGACCGGCTATTCTCTAGTCTAACCAGTGAATTATCTAATCACCATACCGATAACATAACCGCCAATGGTTCACTATGCATCAAATGTACCTGGTTCACATGGCAGCAATATGTATCCGATTCAAACATGGCAACAAATGTATCCGATTAACAAGACAGCAAACATATCCGGCTCACAGGACAACAGATCTATCCGGTTTTATTCATTACAATTTGGAAAATGTAATTTCCCACATGTAATCAGACCTGTTGTCAAAAGGAAATGGAAATGTATTAATAGCTTGAAAGAATATCTATAGTTTGATTTAAACCAGGTGACCTGGCGTCATTTCGTGATCAAGAGAGGATATAATAACGTCGAAAATTGATTTACTGCTGGTTGACCACAAACTGGGCAAAAATTTGTTTAAAGTCCACAGTAACTGGGATAGGGTATCTTTAAAATAATAACTGAACGCATGATGTCGGATCAGACGTCGTTATTTAAATGTTGATCCGATGTCGCCTGCTGAATTGTTATTAAATTTATGCAACCAATCCAGTGGGCACTTGCTCAATGTCAGCGGTAAAGGCGTTAGAACAACGCCTTTCAACGTTATTCTACCGTCATTACTGTGGTCATTGAACAAGTTTTACTGGGAATACTTAGGAAATAATTGATGAAATGTCCTGATCAAACATAGTTAGGGCGTAGTTATGAAAGCAAATTTAAATCATGCAATCGTTGTGTAATAGTAAATGGTTGGGATCATCTCAAAGTTAATATTTATAAATACTACAACTGAATCTGAATGGACCAATCGACATTGATTAGAGTTCTCATGCTCACAAGATTAGGTTCTAAAATTAGCATGCCTAGTGTGCATAAACTAGTAAAGACGTTGTTCCAGCGTCTTTATGGCGGACTTTGAACAAGTTTTTGCCCACTGGGTGGAACAATCTAGTTTTTTATATCTTTGAAATGATCCCTTCAGGATTAGACGTTGATTGATTAATGATCTGTATTTTTGTTTTTAATGTTCCATTTATGTTTATAAACATTCGTTTGTGTAAATTTACAACATATTTTTGCGTTGGTTTAAACGTGTTTGCGCAACACACTTTTCAACTAATTGTTTGCGCAACTGACTGTTCAACCAATTAAAATATTAATCGAAGTAAGCAAGAACTATATAAATAACAGCGATGGTATTTTTATGTCGTCAGTAATATCAATGTCTATGTTGTTTCCTTGTGGTTATTTTGTTTATTTGTATTGTGTAATTACCTGTTGACGTCATTTTTTACTTATTTATTTATAACACAATTTAATATTCCTGTTTTAAACAATCTTGTTCAAGTCCGCAGTAAAGACGTTAGAAACGTTCTTCTAGCGTTTTTGTTGTAGAGTTTGAACATGATTTTGTCAACTTGGGTTAGCTTTCATAATAATATACACATTTTCTACGCAAAGTCAACTCGGTACCAGTTCCTATTTTCTTCCATAATTGACGTCTCCGTGGCAACGTGGCATAGGACCAACGTAGAATCGATGTCACCTTAACATTCCGACGTTGTATTCCTGAATGTGAATGGTTGCAAATTTTCCTGCAGACGTACGACGTCAAATCAAAGTTTTGTCGTTTTATCACATTGACATTGTTTCGAAGCTGATTCAAATTCGTGTGCCCACTGGGATGGAATCAGAATAAGACCTGGTAACAAAGTTGACTGTTTTTTTTATATACTGTTTATTTATATATGAAACTAATTGTTTATTTTGCGCAAATTAGCAAATAATTAAGTTACAATAATTTGTATGTTGGTTTTTAATTACGTCGGATGAGCTAGTAAATCACTATAATTATTTGAGTAGAACGCACATGACAACTTGTTGATTCATAGAGAGGTAGGTTGTTTATTTAATTTGCTAATTTGTAATATTAATGAAGAAAAAGGGAATTATGTCAACGGGCTTGCAATTGATTGGTTTTTTCGTACCGTAGAAACCAATCAAATTGCAAGATCGTTAACTCAGTACAATTCTCTGTACTAGCAATTAACTTATTTATTATAATAACGAATGAAATCAGTTCAGAAAGATTGTTCATTTAGAATTTGTACTGACCTTTTGTCAACTAATTATTAATAACAATCATAGCTATATGGAAAGCCTGAATAGAACTGTCCGTATCACTTGTGGAGAAGTGTTTTGAGTGTATATCGAGGTGTATGCTTCAAGTTTTCTGAGAGTATGCTCAAAGACACTGCTTCACAGGAGATGTTTATCAGGCTAGGTAACAATACCTACATTAGTGAAAGTAAGAGTAAATAATCACTTTGGAGGAGTGATTTGTGAGAGCCTGAATCTATGCTCAAAAATAACTCCTCCACAGTGATTATTTACTCTTATCTCGACTACTGTACCCATCCAACAAAGATCTAAAAAAACTAATGTCTAGTAATAAAAAACTATAAGGATAGGTGTCAGTGTTTGGAATAAGAACAAATGATCACTGTGGAGGAGTGATTTTTGAGCATTGCTTCAGGCTAGAAATCCTGATGCAATGCTTAAAAATCCCTCCTCCACAGTTATTATTTGCTCTTATTTCAAACACTGGTGTTATGTCAACGTCTTTACTGCAGACTTTTAACAGGTTTTTACCCGCTGGGTACCCGCTAGAGTTCTTCAATAAAATGCTAAAAGTGATAATAAAAACTTTCTAATTATTAATTTTCTCTCTCTTGATATTAGCTTCTTGTTTTCGTCATAAATAGCTAACATATTGTAAAAAAAGAGAGAAAAATATTGCCATGGTTACCGTTATCGTAATATCTACCATCATTATTTTGATATTACCTTTGATTTCGCAATGACTTATTTCAATGGTCACGCTCTGTGTTATGAGGGGTTCTTATCTATCAATTTTAATAATGGCACATTTTAAATTGAGGGGATATGTTGAAAATTTGCGGAGAAGAGTAATGAGTTAACCAATGGTCAAAAACCTGTTCAAAGTCAGCAATGAAATACGCTAGAACAATGCTGAAAACGTTGTTCTAGCTTCTTTACTGCGGACTTTGAACAAGTTTTTTTGCTCACTGGGAAGGAACTTATCTGGATATATTTCCCTTTTAATTCCATTTCTATTTATGGCTAATTTGACGTCGTAAACTTACTACCCAGTCGACACACGTTACATAATTGACGTTGTTGACGTCATACTCATTGGTTAACGCTAATACTTAGAATGTTTGTAGATTTTCATAATCTGTCTGTAAACTTTCAATATTCAAACTCTTCCTTCCTGGCTAATAATTTAATTATGCTACAACCAAAAGCAATCACAAAAATGATGCTTAATTTTCAAGACTAATAGTTATAGACGTTATTTCTAATTTAGACGGATTTCCACTTGGTGTGTTTCTTTTGCTTTATTTATCGAGGATGTATACTAGATAAATTATCAACATCGTACCCAGGGCGTCTTGCCTTCTCGAAATACTGACAGTCGACAGTATTGCGAAAAGTCGATAATCCCTGAAAGCTAGGCTGCAATTTTTTAACTTTAGTGCTTAAAAACAAATATTCACTGTGTAGGAGGGATTTTTGAGCATAGCTTCAGGCTATAAAGTCTGATTCTACGCTAAAATATTACTCCTGCACATTGATTATTTGTTCCTACTGAAAGCAACGGTAGCTCAGTTTCGCCAAATCAACTTCGAAAAGACGCCATTTTGACGTCACATCAAAACGACGTCTTTCCGCACTTGATTTGACGTTTTGTGCCGTTAATAGTTGAAATATTTTGAGCTCGTTGACATAAAAATATTTTTTTACGGTTGTATTTTGAAAACAACCTCCCTGCTTCTGAAATTTTATATCAAGCTTGATCTCAGTGCTCTCTTCCTTCTTGTCATGGGAAAGAAAAAGTAAGAAGGCCTGGGAGCGAGGTTGATTTTCTTTAACTATTATAAGTATTTGTACGTTAAATTTATTATTTTTGGTCAATGTAACCTTGGAGATATCAATGTCATGTTCAACGTCAAAACCACGTTGCGATGATTTGACTTTGTGGCTGTAGGGGTCAGGCACACGACGACGTCGGATCGACGTCATGTGTACATGGTTTACAGATATGTTCCATAATAACATTGATAGAGGTCACGAGGTAACTAAACAGTTAAAGTCTGAAAAAAGATTTGATAATGTTTACCCAAGCCTGAAAACCAGTCTTTAAACTACTCTATGTTAACGAAGGTTTAAGTACTGGATCTAATGTAGCTTTGCCTCATGTTTAGTTTATTATTTGCAAGATATAGTCTGAGATGTATTTAATATATTTATGACGTCATTTATGACGTATAGAAGGCGGACCTTTGGCTACATATCTGGATATCTTTATGTTTTATACGGATATACTTTAACCACTTTGTTATTTGCGGTGTATGCAGATATGATTCCTGCTAGATGTTTTTGAGGCTGCAGCACGTATCTCATCAAATAAAAAGAGTTGAAAGCACCTAACTTTACAAAACGGGAGTTATTGCAACAACTTCTACTTTGAGCAGCCACCGCCTTTATCACGCATTTGCAATAGGTCTATACCAGAAGAAACTTTTTGTTAGCCGATTTATCAATGCTAGGTCAGGGAAGGGTACTGAGTCAACGATCTTAGTTATTTTAAGTGTAGCATAGCTAGCGAATATTGTTGTTGGAACGAAATTTTTATAAGGGTTCCAAAAAACAAATACACGTATAATCTTTTTTATATAGCTATTCCTTTTGAGCACATGACGTAAGACAGCGTCAAAACGTTATTGCTTTCACGTTAATCATACGCCGTGTGCCTGCTGGATTGTATATTTAGTTTGTATATAAAAGCTCTGGATAACCTTGCGCTACTATCAGCCAATCAATAAATGTATCTCACACGAACTTTTTATACTTGTATGGATTAATAAACTAAACCTGCCATTCCCTGCCGGCACTGGACGTATAGTCAACGTCGAAAATAATCCTATCTAGACATCAAAATGATCGTATTTTCGTCGTTGGTTAGACGTTGCATGCTGACTTGGTTAGTATTTCGAACATAATTTAGAGACCGTCCGGACGTCGGATCGATGTATGCTAACATCAAAACGACGTCGTTATTCGGACGTTGATCCGACGTCGTGTGTCCGGAACACGATTTGTTAGTCTAGTGAATATGTAAATATTTCTGTAAATATGAATGAAAATAATATACACTGTATTTATAACGAAAATACGTTCGTGGTCACACTATCCCTTTCTTTCGAATGAACAATGTACTATTCGTATGATACGTTTCAAATGATGCATTTCCGTTCGACCGTGACGTCATCATTTTTTTGTAGAAAAATACTTTCAGTTTAAAGTGTATACTACTTTTATAAACAAGGGTAAATAATATAAAATTATAAGACGGACACTGTCCGATACATAGCTATGTATTTTAAACGCAAATCTTCTTTATAAGGTTCTACTGATACAGCGAGTATAGACCGGAACTAAATTAAATTGCTATTTCTTTTTACAAAAGTAAAAAATTGCCGGAAAGCTGCTGCTGTTTATGTCAAAAAAGTTACATCAAAGTAATAATAATAATTAAAGTATCTTTTTAAAAATACTCTCTACTCTTTTATATCGAATTGGATTATTTAAAAAAACACCAACGTGCTAAAAATAATAGGCAATCATCATCCCTCTTATCATTACTATGCCAAATACTGTCAGAAAATGCACAAAACAGTCATGTGACGTCACATACTGAGTTTATTTTAGCGAACAAACATCATGTTTATAAAGATAAACCTCATCCCTAGGTCTTCTTCTCGCTTGACATCGTCATGAGAGAAGAATCCCTGGGGACATGGTTGATAAAGATGTATTAAAATAATATACTTTCCCTAAGTCACACACACAAATTATAGTGTGTTATATTTTACTGATGTAAGTTGCATTTGTTTAATCAAGTGGTTTATCTTTTTATTTGATATTGTATATGTATAGCACTATCTAAGTGACGTATTTATCGTATGTCATTGGTTTCTGATATTTTTTCTTTTTTTTTTGAATAGATTCCTAACATACAGAAATTTTTTTAAAAATGTGGAACATTAAAAGTTGTATGGGAAGAGCAGTAACGAAGAGAAAAGGTAAATTTTAAGATGGATTTCCAATAGGCGAATTCATTCTCACGAATTTTAAATGAAGCCATTACATTGGTTGAAAACTTTCAACCAATGTAATGGCTTTATTTAGAATTCGTGCGAACGAATTTGCCTAGTAGAAACCCGCCTTGAATATGTTTTTATTTCTAATTTGTTCACAAATTCGGGTAATTTTCAGGACTTTCTCACTAGTGTTTTCTTAAGGGTAAGCCTTAAGATTAAGCTGATAAAGATCTTTGAATAGACATTGATTCCTGGATGATTATCTATGGCCACTAATACTTACGGGACAATGACAAGGGAGCTGTTCACCAAAGACCTATGGTTTTGTAATAAATTAATTCTTTACTAAAAAGGAGATAGCTAAATAAAACAAATGAATAATTAAAAAAACCCTGAAGATAGCTAGCTTTTTCCCGCAGTAACGACGCTAGAATAACGTCGTTGTTCTAGCATCTTTACTGTTGACTTTGAACAAGTTTTTCCCGTTAGGACGAGCTTGTTTCGAATATAAATTGTTCTTGAAATGATGAGATTAATGATCGGCACTTAATTAAGCGCATTTATTGGCATTTGCATGGGATTAATCAGTGAGCAAGAACTGGAGACGTTATTCAAACGGTTTTACTGCGGACTTTAAACAAGTCTTTGCCCACTGAAAACGTGTTTATGTGTTTTATAGTGAATGTTAACGCAAAGAATCGTATTAAATTGAAACTAATTTCTGTGGTTTATTTTTTTTCTTTCTGATAGATTTGAACCTATTATTCCGCAAAAATAAATCCCTGGACCGCGAAAACTATCTAGCCGGCAAAAACCTGTTCAAAATTAGCAAAATAACGTTCTTTGAACGTTGTTCTAACTTTATTTTACTGACTTTGAACAGGTTTTTGCCGGCTGGGTATATCCGCAAGAAAAAAAATGAAACAAAAGTCACCTATTTTGGCTAGGGTGTGGTATGCTCGAAGAAAAAAAAACTTTTTTCTCTAATTATAACAGCCGATAAGAAAACAATGTTCACTCGGAAATATACTTTACTTATATAAAAAGGATAAGGCGTTTATACCTTTCTCATTATTGTCAATTTTTTTTTTCAGTTCTCTATAAAGAGATCGATATGTATACAATATTGATTTTTAACGTACAGTGACTATACTTTATAATGTGCTTTAAAAACCATATGTAATTATTCCTATAACTTATTTCGAGAACTTTTATTTTATGACATAAGGTCATTGTTGTTTCGATGTCATTTTATGTCACGTGACGTTCTTCGAAAACCAATGTTTTTAGACCATTACCACGTTCGTTCAGAAAACGTTAAAACAGCGTGAAAATGACGTCGTTTGACGTTGTTTTAACGTTGAATCGAAGTGGTGTGCTCAGTTGCATATATGTTTCCATTCAATTTATGTTAATCCAACCTCTTTCTCAAGCCCTCTCCATTGCGCTTATGAGGGCCTCTGGACGAGGTTGATCTTAAATCTCACACGAAAGCAACTATCGTCAATTCTAAAAACTTAGATATTTAAAACTTTATGACAGCATAAACCAGACGTACACAGTGTTTTAATGTCTAGACGCCGTCTAATAAACGTCGTTTTGATGTTTATGCGTCTTTATGCTATTAATTAGATGTTTCGGTGCCAATTAGTATATAAGAAGCTATAAATATATGTCAACAATTTTGTAGCCAATTGATGAATATTTTTATTGGATCTGTTGTCATCAAAACTACCAACCCCAGTAAGCAAAACTTGTTCAAAGTCCGCAGTAAAGACGGAAGAACAACGTTTTTAACGTTGTTATAGCGTCTATACTGCGGACTTTGAACAAGTTTTGTCTACTGGGACATAACATCCTTCCTTCCAGATATTTTCTGAATATTTCGGCTCCAGTCTTTCATCAAGCTCATGAAGGGATACTGCTGTTTTCTGTTGTCGCTCCCCCTATCTCGAATAGGCAAGAAGGTTGGGAACGAGGTTGGGGATACTTTTCAATGATATCTACGACATTCTACCACATCCTCGTTTAATAAGGGGAATAAAGCCTTGTATTCTATCATTGTTAGATAATTGATAATTACCGTCCTCCTTCAGGTACTTTAAGAGCTTAATTCTTGTGATGTCACAGCAAGGGACCTTATACTGTAATATGTAACATTTTATTGCAGAAATCTTCATTTACTATTGAAGTTTTCGGGGATCACAAAGACAATGAATTTGTTTGAATAATTTTGTCAATTTTACCCTCTTAATTATGTATGAAAATCAAGAAAAGGAGTGAACAGTGGTTGAAATAAGAATAAAAAATCATTATGGAGGAGTGCTTTTTTAGCATAAAAACCTGAAGCTATGGTATGATCATTTGCTCTTATTCTCCGAATCGGTTTCAGTCGGGTAACGTAAACTCCGATTCGGTAAACGTCGGTTGCTATTGGAATTGCGTCGATTGCCACATTGGTTGCCACGGCACAATCGAATCAGCCAATGACAGATCTAAAACTACTGCCATTTTTAATATAGCGCATGGGTAAAAACATTGAAGATTTCAGCGTGACGGAACCGGGCAAAGTGGAAGCAAAGGACAAAATGAAAAGATATTTAACATACGGCGGATTAATATACCATAAAACTGCTTAAAATCAATAAAAAAAACCATGTTACATCTTCGGTAAAGATATTTTGTGCTAACCTTTTCTCTAGACTTAAAAAAACATTCAAACAAGTCCTCCTCCGCACTCCTTTCATCAGGATTTCCAAATTCTTTCACCCATAGTGTAATGGTGCTGACGTCATACCGAATTGGAGAATTACGACCACTGGTGACCGTATCACAAAGGAGTTATCGCATACCCTGTGGACAAACTGTGAACAAGTATTTGCCGACTGGGTAACAAGTTGTTCAGTTAGTTTTAATTACTCTTTTCCTTGATTAATAATCGCTATTAAATCACGTGATTGAATGACATCAATCAATAATCTTCTCCCTTGAATATATCAAAGCAAGATCTTTCCTACATGCCGAGAAAAATATAAATAGTATGAAGGAGAGTCTTTCAAGTTGCAGGCTAATATTTGCGGTTGCTATTTAATAGTGACTGTAATATGCGGGTTGGTTTTTACTTCGTTCTTAACTAAAAGTTATTGTTCTCGTACACGTACTTATTTTTTCATACATTTACTCGTTTCTCCGCGTATACATCCGGGTTTTTATACATATAATATATGTTTACTAGCGCCACAGCGTGATTCTATTATTGCGATAAACAATCCATTAAAATTAATTTATTGTTTCCATTTGATTCTGTAGCCATAGATGCATACCGAGAGATATGATGTAAACCAGGCCTATCATTAATGAGAACAGCTTGATTAGGATAGTTGCTTGAATCTAATTTAGTTGTAAACATTGTTCTAAATGCGCAAGAACCACTAGATTAAATTTAATCAAAACATACGATAAAAAGCAACAAATCAAAATGGATGTTTCAAAGGCAGCTTGTGGTATGTATTAGTTTATATCTCCAAGGACCTCTCTCGAATATAAAACGTACAGCAATAGTACCTAGTTAAAAGATCTTGCAATGGATTGGTTTCTTTGTATCGAACATCCAATTAATTCTTTGTACCGAAGAAACCAATCTATTACAAGCTCGTTGACATTAATACGAGATATATTTATCTCTTCAATGGTAATCAATGACCAACATGGCTTTAACAAATTGATTGCTGTGTAACCTTATGTAGTTAGGGACCATTTCAAAAAAAATCATTCCGAAATCAACTCCTTTGATAGAATCAAAAATACTAAATCTAACCATAATTCGACAAAAATCGGAGGAGTTCTTTTTTATCATAGCTTCAGGCTACAATTCTCTCATCCACAGTAGTGATTATTTATGGTTATTTTGACCACTGCGCACATTTCGCAAAAATGATTTAAACGTATGTAAATATTGTGAATGGTATATAAATCCTCCTAGATAAAAGGCAAGGAATGACATGGATATCCATGGTTCCAAAAACTGATAATAATAAATAGAATTAGGTAGTGCGCGGATGCAGATACAGGTGGTAGATATATTGCATCACAAATTTAACCTAACATACAAATGTCCATACAAGAGTTTTGCTTTCAATAAATGATGCCGAAATTGAACAATTGCTGTCAATAAAAACAATTGCTGTCAATAAAAGTTTTCAATTATTTTTTAGTAAACAATGATACAGTAATAGTACGTAAAGAAAATGGCCATGTAATCGCTTGTAGTGATTAATGGGATTAAAATAATTTACAAATGAATAACACTTATACATCTAATTTTGTTGACCGCAATAATAATATCATAATCTATCTATGGAGATGACATTACACATTTTTAAAGAAACCATCAATCATATTCATTAGATTTAACCAATAAAAATAAATAGGCACACGATGTCAAATCAATGAATCAACGTCAAAGATCGTCGAAACGTTGTTTTGACGTTGATCAGACGTCTTATGCCGAAAGTAAAAACAACCTCTCATGCAATACCTTTTCATCTTTTTCTCTTAAATTTTTGCACAAAGTGACCGAAGACCAAAACGATGCGTTTAAACAGCCCTGTGGTAAGAAAACAGATGACACCCAGGGTTCTCATGTAAAAAACCTTTGATACGTAAACAAGAACACATGGATTTAAACTGCATTTGATTGGTTTCTTCGGGTTTTTCAAAAGTAACTGAATTTCAAGCTCAAAAATTGTGAATTTTCTTTTTTGACGTTCGAAAAGTATTTTCTTCCCCTAGGCAAACATGCCTTAACTACCCCCTGCCATATTTTTTCATAACTTTTGAACGAATGGCTATTATTTTTTTTTTGGTAACTACGAATACTTTTTCTTAGCAACCAAATCTTTGACGGATGGTAAAAATTTCTTTATTAAAAAAGCTTTTTTTTCTTATTATTTTTGCTTGAACAAAATTTTTTCACCTTTTTTTTTGTACGGATGACATCATCCATCATAGGTAGCAGCGTCATCAAAAAAATAATTATGCCGAATTGTTATTTATGCGTCGAACTAACTTTCTGGAAAGTTTGAACACTATAGCATGTTCCCATCAAAAGTTGTAATATAGGGTTTGTGCCACCCATCAATTCAAAGCCCCAAAAAGCCCATCCTGAATACGGTTAAGATATCAAACATTTGTTGCGTCATGGAATTTAATCAGAAGTGGTCAATAAGAGCTAATATTGCGAAAGATTAACATAAAAATGAAGTTATTTTTGGTAATAGATTTAATTATATCTTTATCGTACACTAAAAAAATGAAACAAGGGGAAAATTAACAAGAATGAGATAGGTAAAATTATTTTTTCCAAAAGTTGACAAGTTGACAAAATAAGAGCAAATAATCACGGCGGGGGAGTGACTTTTGAGTTTATCTTCAAGCTACAAAGCCTAAAATCCTGATCAAAACTCCCTCTTCCACAGTGATTATTTACTCTTCCTTCTACCACTTTTTTATGAAGTTACGAATTTTGGATATATATCTTTATATAGTACGCTGAAAAGATGAATCAGAGTAACAAGACTGCGGGATAATTAATTGGATTAATGAGCCGGTTAATTAAAGATATTTACTAATTTAATCTTTGTGAACCTTTACTGATTAAACAAGACAATAATAAAATTCCCTGTGTACATATTTCAAATGATAATCATCTGTCATGTGAGTACCACTCGAAAGTAATGCAATACGTAGATAAAATGTACCTTGAACTTCCTTTCAAAATGATAGAGCGTCCGTCTTAGTAGGCTAAAACGTGTTCAAAGTCCGCGGTAAAGACGCTAGAGCAACGTTTTCACATGTTGTTCTAGCGATTTTACTGCGAACTTATTGAACAGGAACTAGAGTCCCGATTAATAGTATAAACTTGCCGTGTTGACGCCTCCTTATATCTGTATGCACATCCGATTTCCCAATTCCTTTCCGATTCTGCTGATTCTGGTAAAACTATGACTACAGTCTAGTCATGGATCTCACTTAGTTTTGATGATTATATTTAGTCTGAGCCCACTCGAAGTAGTTTTAAGTCTGGTATTCGCAGGCTAGATCATTAGCAACGAGAGAAATTTAGATAAATCGCCCACTATTTTTAAGAAGTTGCTTCTTGTCACTTTCTGACAGGTTTGACGTATATCAATTTTATTAAATGGTCCGATAGTTAAAAGTTTTTATCATTACAGTAGTTTAAGATTAAGAGATATTCTTTAAACGTGGGTGCTTTAGTTGTACCCACTCACTTAAAGAGGTAAAATCTATAATTTGACTAAAGAATTTCGAGTTACAATACGAGTAACCACGAGAACCTGTGAGGTCTATAGAGCTATTTGGACATTATATTCTTATTAGTATCTACGTTCTCTTCATTTATTTTCCCATAAACCAAATTAGAGTGTAGCAAGCAGCGAGTAAAAAAACATTTTTCTAACTCGACTATATAATTTCGAGTGAATAATCATACTTCTACAGTTAAATATTGTAAATAACTTATCACAGTGAGCAAAAACTTGTTCAAAGTCAGCAGTAAGGACGCTAGAACAAAATCGAACGACGTTGTTCCAGCGTCTTAACTGCAGATTTTAAACAAGTTTTTCCCCGCTGGGTATATATTCCCATTTCTCATACACTATAACTAGAATCAATCGCATAAATTATAAGACATTTTACGAATTTCAACAAGCAGTACAAGCCACAAGTAAAACGTAAATACAGAAAATGACCACTAGATGTCCCTTAAGGTTTACCTCAGAGGTTTATCCGAGTAGACTTAAGACTTAGGGCTTAGGATCTTGGGTCTTTTTGCAAACTCGACA
>JAULBZ010003504.1:0-16297 GCA_032360805.1 Neoturris breviconis
AAAGTGTATTCACAAGTGAGTACTACGCCACCACCATGCTTATTTACCGTCCCATCTGACGCCTTTCGATATTTTTCCAAATAGTGGGGGTCGGTTGATCTTGTCACGACTCCCGTAAATTTGCACCTAAACTTTCTTCCTATACCATTGTTTTTTAATTGGCGAAGAGTTTTACATAGGTTGGTAGGCACTCTGCCAACAATTGTTCCATCTCTACGTTTTACCAACACTGCCCAAGGGTCAAATTTATTGTCATCCTCGCGGACTAGTAGGAGTGATTCACCAGGTTCTGGACGAACACGAAATTTGTGGTATCCTGTCACTGCCCATTCTATGTTAACAATTCTTGTGCTCATTATTTCACCTTGTAATATTTGTAATATTTGAAGTATAATGTAATGGTTCTAAAGAAACCACCAGTATCGATTAACGAATTTCTATAAAAGAGAAGACATTATTAGAAATTGAAACAGATACATTTTTGCACAACTTCATTCCCAGTCCCTTTCCCAAATAAAAGAAGACTTGCTCGATTTTGGACATAAAAACCTTATAAAAGAGAAGCTTTCTTTTGTGATAAAAAAGTCCTTGAGCAAATTTATAAAGCAGTGTTTTAACTTACCTATTGAAATAGAAAGTGCGAATTGAAAGCGATAAATATAAACTCCAGAAATGATCAAATATGATAAATATGATATGATAACCACATTCTAGAAGAACATAAAAGTGTTATCAAAAAGACGTCAATATCACCCTGTTGGGATCGAAGTTGTCAACACAAGTTCTCCATCACCATGCATGTTAAAATTATCGACTTGTTCTTCCGTATTTTAACATCGTGGGATGGTTAAAGAACTTCCATTATATTGGCTAGAATTTGAGATGATTATATATTTTCATCGCTCACTCTCTGACACAGTCCAAGGGGTCCTAAAAACTGTTCGCTTAGGGTGCTAGTCTAGTCCTTCTTTTTGATTTTAAAAAAACAATTAAATATAATTTTTCAAAAATATACGGGGGAGTGAAAGTTATCTGATTATGACACATAAAATAATTTGTCCAAGTATTACGCCAAAAAGGTTTATTTTTTACTTTCACCGTAAATTTTATATCTAAATATTAAAAAATAAGTATTTGACGTCATGCTGTCCGGATTAGGGCGATCCTACCCGATATAGTTATTCAAAGAAGAACCCCCGGGAATTAAAACAAAACAAACAGCAAAGGACTGGAGCGATTCGGTGAAGTTCAAACTTCACAACAACATTTAAAATGGCAGTGAATGTTGCAGAAATATCAACAAAAATGAAAAAGAAGTTACTCCCGTTGTAAGAAATTGATTGATTAACTGACTTTTCTTTGGAAATCTGCTCAATTTCACTTTCTGCTCAGTATTTATAATCCAGTCATTAAAGGTTTATTTTTTAATATTTAGATATAAAATTTACGTTGAAAGAGCCTAACCTCTAAATCTAACCTACTTATGTCTAGACTCTATCATTACAGCTTGTTGCTTTGTTACTTCTCATCTTTTTGTCTCTTGTGGTCATTGACTTTAGTCCAATACCATCGAACTTGTGCAGGGAACCATGAACAAATTTTTTCAGTTCCTTTTTCCTGGGCGCTTTAATGTAATATGACAGCGTTCCCTGGAAAAAAGTATTCACGGCTCCAGGATATTCTGCGGACAGCAAGCTAAATATTTCTTCCCTAATAAAAGCATCGGAAGCGTCTTCTGTCAGCGTAATTGTAAACTCATGGGCAATCTCTAAATTATCCATTTTATATTCTCTCTTTAACGGTTTGTCGCCAGGAAAATGGAAGACAATGTAATCCACCGTAAAACATGTCTTCGCTTTTCGTTTTTTCCCTCTACTAATAGAAAGTCCCAAAGGGTTAAATGCAGGAGTTGAAGATTTACTCATTCTGGAAATAACTCTTTTAGCCGCTGATATTGTATGAGATTCTTCGTTATCATCCATATCAAGAAGAAACTTTCTATGTTTGTTTCGGTAGTAAATACGAATATTTTGAACCGGCGCCAAAGTTGAAATAATTTGATCTTTAGTCGATGTATGTCGCCAATGAAAGACGCACATATTTCATTTTTACGCATGGATTTTAAAACATATTTAAAGAGTAATATGGAAATTATAATAAACGCAAACAGTGCAGAAAAGACTCTTTGGAGACGTCATTCCTTGAACTGAAGACTATGATGAAGTGAACACACAAATCGAAATTATAATACTCACACGGTATGCTACTTAATTATTCTATCAATTTTATTTTTTAAATTATGTTTTGAAACATGCTCTATGAAGGAGAGCACGGAAGGAGAGTGTTCGCAATGTTTAAGAATAAATACACTTCAGTCCATGGACTTTTTTTATATTTTTAGCGTTTGATCGATTTGAATCAAATGGATTTTCTTATTTATTGATTGTTAAAATTTATAAGACACTGTATCCCTGCAGGCCCACGTCGTTGGATTAACAACGTTGATACGACGTCGTATACCCAATGAGATTACTATACACAAGGAATTAGAACAGAACTCTTCTCTAATTTAGAAAAGAAAATGGCTGATATACCTGGTCATAACGAGGACAGTATCCGTGAATACCTTACGTATGTTAGTAGGCTCATCGATGAATGCGAGCGGAGAAAAGATGTCATTGAAGAATCTGTTTTGACATACATGGCAAGAAGAATAAGTTCTTGCAAAAACTCACTGGAATCTTTGAAAATCGCTTTTACACTTGATATTAGTAATTTTAGATATTTGGATGAGAGAGACCTTGATGAGCTTATTCGACACATATCTTCGCTTGAGAAAATATGGTTGTCTAAGGTAGCAACTAATAAGGTGGATCTGCGAGACAAGTTTGAGTGCTTCGATCAATTTAATGCACAAACTCTAACTACAGGTAAAAGAGGTCGCCCTTCTTATTCTTTTGATTTCGATCAAGTCTCTGATTTGCTGGAGTTGGGTTTCACGTACGAAACTATATCAAAAATACTGGGTGTTCACCGCTCTACCCTGTGGAGGGCATTAAAAAAAGCAGGCATAGAATCTCAAGAATATTCAACTATAAGTGACGATGATCTTGATAAATTGCTGATGGAAATAAAGCAGCTACACCCTTTATCTGGTGAGGTCGTTATTAGAGGCATGTTAAGAGCAAGGTCACTAAGAATACAAAGGCATCGAGTGCGCAATAGCATACATCGTGTAGACCCAATAAATACTGCTTTGCGCTGGATTAGAAAAAATCCAAGAATGGTTTATAGTGTTCCTGGACCAAACGCATTGTGGCACAATGACGGTCTGCACAAACTTATACGCTGGGGATTTGTTATTCACTGCTGTATTGATGGTTACTCGAGGCTAATTACATCTCTTTTGTGCGCAACTAACAATCTCGCTGCTACAGCTTTGGAAGGGTTTATAAGTGGAGTGAATAAGTATGGGCTTCCATCTCGGGTTCGTGGTGATTGTGGTACAGAAAATAACGATATTGAGCGTTATATCAATAGACAACGAGGACCAAAATCGTACATCCGCGGACGTTCAGTTCATAACCAGCGCATTGAAAGATCACACTACGACACGACACACTGTGCATTGGCTCATTTTATTCAGTTGTTTAATTTTCTGGAGAACAATGAGCTACTAAATACATGTAGCGAAATTGATTTATTTGCCCTTCAATACGTGTTTAAATCTCGCATTCAGAAATCTTTAGATGAATTCAGAGAAGGTTGGAACCAGCATTCGGTATCGACTGAAGGGTGTAGAACGCCGTATCAAATATGGACCCTTGGGATGATGGACAAGAGGAAACAAACCCAAAGAGGTGTGAAAAGTATAACATGTCCTGAGGAAAATGTCGATGTTGACTTATATGGTATAGACCCTGACGTATTAAATGACTCGGAGTCTGATAATGGAGTTGAGCTATATGATATCGAAATTGGAGATCGTCAAGATCATATTTTGCATGAACTTCGCGCAAAATTCGATTGTCTTGAAAATGACGAAAACTATGGTATAAACACATTTCAGGCAGTGAAAAAAAGTATAGAGGAACTTTTGAAATGACTTATGTGTTCAATTACTCTACAGTATTTACATAAGCGGGGGTAGGAATAAGCGGAGTGGAGGGGTGGAGAGGTGGGGGGGCATTTTTGTAGTTACTAAATAAACATGATAACAATAGTACTTTATTTGATACTGCAGTTTTAATTTATTTCAAATGGCGAATTAGCTACTATTAATAGTGTTTGTATTCCTCGCGCTTATTTATGAGGCGGGGATATCTCGAGTTTAAAATCTCGTTAATTCGAGATTGATTTAGTTGCTTAATGCGTTACGAGTTAACTCGACATTAACTTAGTTTGCTTATTGGAAATCGAGTTATCAACTCGAGATTTATTGAGTTGCTTTACTGATTATTTGAACATTGCGAATATTGCGAACAAGTTGAGAAAAAATTAGAAAAAATTTAAAGAACTAAATCAACCAGAAATTAATCACTCGAAAAAGAAATAAAAACTAAATCGACTTCGAGTTATAAATTTTAATAAAACTTCATTTTGACGTTATCATGACGTCATAATTCGAGGTTTTTGTAACTCTTAACTCGGGATTTACCCTCCTCTTATTTTATTCCTTGTTCTATTTTACGTTATTATTATTTGCCAACCTTGACTCGGGTCTTTTTCTCTCAGAGAGAGAGAGAAGCGTGAAATCCCGGTTGATTATTTGCCGGCGTTCGGTGCGCTTTGAAATTTAATTATAAATAGCGAAGCCTCTAGAACGAGGCCCGGAAGTAGCTATCATCATAACATGTTACACCAAAAGCATTTAATTGATCTCTGATAGGTATTATCATGATGTAGACTTTGTAACGGCTGCAATCATTGTAAAAAAAATATTTAGACTTGAGCAACCTCGTTCCCAGGGCTTCAGGAGGAGAAGGAGAGAAATAGTAGCTTCCTCTCCTTTTCTCACAGCGTTAAACGCCAAGAGAGAAGAAGCCCTGGGAACGAGGTTGAGACTTGAGAATTTAAACTCATTTCCAAAAGCATAGTAAACGTTGCAAAAGCATAGTCGCGTATCATAGTCGTTTTGTTTAACTGGATGAACATATATTTTTTTTATAAGAAACCAGGTTATAAATAGTCCCTATAAATAACCATAGCCTGTAAAAAATTAAGAAACTTTTAGTATTACTCTTACTTGGTAAGAAACTTTCAAAACGCTCTAGTTGAGTTCAAAAGAGAAGAACAAAACGCGTTTCTCAACTTCCTTGCTTTTATTTAATCAATTTACATCCTTAATAATTGTGGCGCCAGTGAGTTAGGTAGACAGGATGTAACTTAATGCACAATACGAATGTTCAGTGGTTGTCACAACAACATAAATATGAGTTACAAACATGCAGCACATGAGCTCACCTCCACAAAAAAATCTCACCTCCACATAAAAAGTTCACCTCCACATAAAAAGTTCACCTCCACAAAAAAATCTCACCTCCACATAAAAAGTTCACCTCCACATAAAAAGTTCACCTCCACATAAAAAGTTCACCTCCACATAAATATTTCACCTCCACATAAAAAGTTCACCTCCACAAAAACATCACCTCTCACATATCAATCTGATGATAACATCACATCTGATGCCAAATACGTAAAATAACACTGTAAGTGGAGGCAAAAAAGTCCCGCCAAATAAAGTATTTTTGCAACGAACGGCACGTCATAAATGTCTTTACAAGATAAAATGTAAAATGCGAAACTGTCGACATAATATAAGTAATTAGATACGAAACCATTATTTTTTTTATTATTGGATAGAAAGTAACCTTAAGAATGATCTGACGATTATAAACTAATCTAAATGATCCCGCAGTGCAATGATCTATTAGCCAGCTGCCTACATTACGCTAATTGTTCATAATCAATCGATCATTTGTTTCGTTAGGATAAATTATGGGTCAGATTAAAATGTTAGGTACCCAATAGGGGTACTTATTTGGGTAGCATGCAAACGCAGATCAGATGTAAAACTTGAAATGGCATCCGAAAATGAAAAATAAAATGTGGCTGAAGGTGTAGTTGATAATCATTTTAATATTCAGAATGTGATTATAAAGATGGATAGGATGGATAGGATCCAATTAAAAAAAAATTAAATCTCCGTTGAATATTGTACACAACTTTGCCCGAATGGGAATAATTGGAAATCGAGATACAACGACAAATAGTGACAATACTTTTGAAAGACGTTTTGAGGCCATATCAAAACAACCAGATCAAAAATTCACTGATTTGGAAACACTTTTAATAACAGACAGACCAGCAGACTGTGAATACACTCACGTCAAAGAATAATAAAAAACAAAAACTTGGAGAAAGTAGTACAATAAGTACAGCTCCCTTCTCCTCAAACAACATGACTAATATGTAGATAATAAGAAACTATGAGAAAGTGAAACTCCAAATTTATTAAAAGGCTTAACAAATGAACTCTCCAACAGAGAAATTACTGGAGAGAACGTTGATGAAAATTTAGCTAAAATTGTGAATGAACGTTGACAAAATAAAATTGACAAAGAAACTAAATCTAAAAATATACAATGAAGAAATATAGAAACGTAAATTACTCAAGCCATACAGTCAACAAAAAGACCCCAATGAAACGTAAATAAAACGCAATAATTAAAAGTGCTGTAGCAATAACTAAAGTTGCAGACATTATTATGAAATTAAAAGCTGACAAAAATACGTCTAGTAAAATGTTACGTAAGGCATTAAATCCGCTCATCCATCAATGTATTGATGCTATAGCTCTTTTAGGCCATACTAACTGTGAATTAGAACAGACTGGAAGAGATGATTTATACTCTTGACAACAAATACCTTGAGTTGTCAAAAAATAATCTCCCTGAGTCAGAGTTGTTGTTTGGAGATGATTTACCAAGAAGGGTAACAACTATCAACACAAATGTAAAATTAATACGAGAAAGCTGATATTCACATTTTCAAAAACGGTAAAGGGTTCTCTGTAAACCCCGGGAACCGTTACAATACATTGCTGTTCATATTCCAGGGATTGATAACACTGAAGCAGATTCTCAATCTAGAACATTAGATGATGCCACAGAATGGCAACTTAATACATACATTTTTGGAAAAATTACAAAACGATTTGGTATACCAGATATAGATTTAAAGGCTAGCATTTTATATTTGTCGTGGCATCTACAATCTGATGCTATTGTAGTTGACGTCTTTTCAATAATCTGGAAAGAAAAATACCTTTATATTTTCCCTCCTTTCAGCATGATAGGCAAAAGTGACTAGATGTTTCTCGTTTGTTGGAGTTGTTGTTTTGATTTAATATTTGAAAAGATATAATCTAACAGTAAGTTATTCAGATTTTATCGCTTATATTCTTATTAGCTTCTTCTCTTTGGTACAAGATACTTCTTCAGTGTCTTTACAACGCCAAAGAGGTTTCAAACTGATACTACATTGAGGTGATAAAAATATATTTCTATAACCTATTCACAAATACATGAAGATGAGGTGTTGGGGGCTGCTCAAAGTAGAACATGATGCAATGCAATAACCTCCTTTTTGTGCACTGCATTGACTTTTTTTTATGAATGTGCTGTATTTTTCGTTATATTGGATAGTGACCTCAGATGGTTAGACATTTCTGACAGATTCAGCATACGCCATGTTCTGGATCATCACCTTCTCTTCCATTTGTTTGTTGTTTTCATGATCTTCTTAAAGTAGAGAGTAGGTTTCCAATCTAGTCCAGTTTCTTTTTCATCGATTCTTCTAGTTTTTTCATTGCAACAAAACCTGAGTTTACCTGCTTCGGTCAATGCAATATTTCGATTTTCCATATGTATGTTATTCCTTTAGAGAAATGCAAATTTAATCTGTTGTGGCGCGCCGGTATCAAATGTTAAATTTAGCTACATGTTTCCTCCTCTTCGAGAATAGGAGAGTGAAACAAATATTTAAAAAATTGTGACTAGCTAATGGAAGCAGGTGAAGATGGGGTTTGGATTAGATTAGATATTGGTTAGTCACGTAGTTTTGTTTGGGTTATAAGATACTATTGTTTTATATTCATCCCAGCGTGATGTGTGTGACCAGGGAGATGTGTGTGACACACCTTGTACAATGATTATAAGTTGATAGGGCCATATAGACGTTTAACATTAACGCGAAGACGTTATTTTTAGCAAACGAAGTTTGGATGGGCTATTATTATCACCTTGCTTGAAGAGGTGGCGTGGGCGTCTTGCTTTTCTTATTATGTCATACCCCCGAAGGGCCACAAATTTGAAATTTGGTACCAGCATTCGAGGCGATATTTTATAAGGACTCGCCACGGTCCCGCGTTTCGAGCAAGAAAGTTCCAAATTGCATTTTTTGGACTAATGAATCGAAAAGCATGGTATCATCCTATAATTTGATTATATCATTTTAGTTAATTTTACGAGACCTCTGGGCAAATTTCGGGACCGAGTATATGTGAAAAAGGGTTTTTTAACAGTGGAGAAAATTTCCGAAAATTCGATTTAAATTCACCAAAATAATCAATTTATGATCAATTTTTGTTGATTTAAAACTGAATTCTGTTTATAAGGATTTGACAAGAATCACACTTGGACTTTAACTGCTCTATAGTACAGTATGGAAATATACAATAATATAGTCGTGCAATATGGAATAATACAACACAGCAGTATAATACGGAAATAATTCCTTATCTTTTTTTCATTATATTCAATAAACGCCTCCATCTTTTAAACGCCTCCTCGAATAAACACTTCCCTTATTAAAAAAAATAATAATCACCCCATTTCGAACTGAGAATATTTAAGTACAAAATATGTATAGACGCTAGAACAACATTGAAGACTTTGAACAGACTTTTGCCTACTGCGGGATAAAAACAAGGTGGGTTTACACTAGCCGAAAAGTTTCGCGCGAAAACTGTCTCATTCAACCAATGAAATGTCTTCTTTTGGTATTACGCGAAATTTTTTGCCTAGTGTAAATCCACTTTTCATGAGATAATATTCAATATTCCAGTCGCACGTAGTCTAAGCCCCAGGCCCTAAAACTGCTACGATCGCAACAAATCTACTAATGTACGTGCTATAATATATATAATCTCATTTCAGGTTTTCATTTGTTAAATCTCTGTTTTCTAAATCATATTGATATGATGTGAATGTTTTTTTTAATAAAGGGTGTAAATAGGTTTTCGAGGAAAATTAATGATTTTCAGTTTTTGTCAGAATATAGTTCAACTATTTTCCATCGAATTAGAATACATGTTTCCTAGTATGATAATATTTAATAAGATTGGAAATACAGTTCATAAATGCGCACATCATAAAAAATATACTAAATACTAATAAAAAATCAATATATAATAATCAGTTATTTTTTAATATATCTTTTTAATAAACCTTCCCCGAAAATATAATGATGTTTAAATATTACATTGCACCGTTTAGTTTCAAAACCGCCACTAAAAACTGAATTAAATTTAAATTCTCGACTAAATTTTTATACATATTTAAACTATAGTCGTGAATGGCAAAGTGAAAATTTGATGAAGATTTAAAAAAATGCATTTCTTTCCTGGGTATGTGACGATTGCAGTCAAAACCTCTTTCAAACATAATACGTGGATTTCTTTCTGCATAATTAACCAGTCCGTAAGACAGTTGTTTTTTCTATTAAGTAGTGAGGGAGGTTTGGTACCATAAGAACTTTTGAAGTTTTCAAATGAATGTGACATACTAAATGTTTAACTATCATGTAAGCAGCCCTCAGCAAACCAAAAATCACCATAACCTACTATTTTTACCCTTCGACTTGCTCTCTTTTCTTAGTGAAGTCCTATGATCAAATAATGTCAAAACAACGCAGATAGATGCTAGCGTTATTGATTCGACCTTATTTATAGTATGTGGTCAACGATAATTGGGTAATGATTTCGTGAATGATTTCAATAACACCACTGGTATATAGTTGACAACGTTCTCCTTGATGTTAGAAGACTCTAAGGCGTCATGGATCAGCGATTAATATTAAAGAATCACATGGCTTAGAGGTCATCGAAGGGGTATAAATAAACACACCTTTTTGAAGCATTAAAGGTAGATTTACACTAGGTGAAAAACTTTATGCAAAAGCAAAAAGAAGATATTCGATTGATAGAAATAGACATCTCATTGCGTGTGATGCCCATTTCTTTGTGCAGTGTTAATGCTAAAAAAGTATGTCCAACATATAAATAAATTTAAAAAAAATCCTAATAAAAATTGAAAACATTGCATATAATAGATATCTCAAAATTATCACCATTTTGGCAAAAACTAGCGGGAAAAAACCTGTTCAAAGTCAGCAATAAAGAAAGTAATGTCTTTAGTGCTGACTTTAAACATGTTTTTGCCCAATGGGAATCTTCAAAATACTTTTGTTGTACAAAACGTCATGTGCAGTAGGTCTAGTGAATTATAAAGAGGTACAGAGAATATTATATATCTTATTATGTTTTATGTGGAAAAAGATGATAATTGGTTCTCTTTGTTAGCCATTCAGAGAAGAGAAGTTCTCTTTGTTAACTATTTCGAGAAGAGAAGTTCTCTTTGTTAGCCATTCCGAGAAGAGAAGTTCTCTTTGTTAGCCATTCCGAGAAGAGAAGTTCTCTTTGTTAGCCATTCACAGAGAAGAGAAGTTCTCTTTGTTAGCCATTCAAAGAAGAGAATTTCTCTTTGTTAGCCATTCAAAGAAGAGAAGTTCTCTTTGTTAGCCATTCCGAGAAGAGAAGTTCTCTTTGTTAGCCATTCAGAGAAGAGAACTTCTCCTTGTTAGCCATTCAGAAAAGAGAACTTCTCTTTGTTAGCCATTCAGAGAAGAGAACTTCTCTTTGTTAGCCATTCAGAGAAGAGAAGCAGTAAAACAAATTTCTGTTGACAAAGGTGGTGGTGGTCTTACATTTTAAATTGGTTTTAACAATTTCCATGAAGAATACTATAAATACACTAATTGCGAACTCTTTATGTTTATAATAGCTAATAAATATTTAATAGTTTTCTTTGTGTATTATTTTTGTTAATATAAACCTACTTTTTAATCATCACTTTCATCTGATCCTTTTGGTACATCTATAACATCAAATTCTTCATTTTCTTCATCATTTTCATCACTAGCACTTGATTTCTCTTCAGAATCGCTAAGAATGTCATCAGGATTATGCAAAGGGAGGTCAATTTCATCCAATAGCCATGGTTTCATAGAAGGATTATTTGCTTCTTTCCATTTTTTGTATTTTAAAGCTGTTTTGTAAAGCTTTTTAATAATCTAAAAGAAGAGTGTCGTTTTATTTTACAGACATTCTGAAAGTTTTTACTTACCTAGACTTAGAGACTATTACCAAATATGGTCACATATATTTCCATATATGGACTGTGTATTGCCATGATATGTATAACAATGCACAGTTTTCATGCTGTGTTAATAACTGCCAGTCGTCACTGTGGAGGAGAGATGTTTCAGAACAATTTTCAAGCCATTTGGCTGAAAATACTTTGAAGAATCTCTCATATCTGGCATTTATTTTAAACCTAGTGACGGGAGTATTACTTACTCTTGGTGCCATAGCAGTTGATAAGTAGTTGACAAACATTTTTGGTAATTTACCTAAAAAAATATGACCAGTAGCAAGACTGAATATAACTGCCGGACATCAACTGTGGAGGAGGGTTTTTTAGTATAATGTTTAGCTTTTTCAAAAACACTTCTCCACAGATGATGTCCGACAATTATATTCAGGCTTGAGTAGCATAATATCATGAAATTTCAAATAACAATGACAAACTATAACGAATGAAGAATAATCATTAGGAACTTTATCTACAGTACATGAATATCAGGTCAAAATACTCGATTGAATGAACCATTTACCTTTAGGATCTGTCTGAGTTAAAAATACGAGTTTACAACTGGTATTAGATAATCGTTCGCCATAATAACCAGTAAGATGAGATACAGAACGTACATAATTCTTCCTGACAGGAATAAGCTAAATCAAAAGAGTATTAATTATATATATATATAAAAATAAACAAGAAGCTGAATCGGCTTAAAAAATCATGCCTTTTGCACTATAACTTGGCTAGAGAGAATACTCAGTCTGAAGCTAAAACAGGAAACAGGTGAAATTGGAATTTTCAGCACAGAAATTAACTCAGAATATTTTCTGGTAGACTTGAGTCGTTTACTAAGTAGCACAACAAAGTTTGACCGATTTTGTCTGCATTTTACAGACTTTCATCCAAATATGCCACATGTTTAAAACGTGTGGATGCATAACTTTAACCACTGTCTGCAAATATGTTGTCGCACATTCCAAAGCAACAGGTTAGACTATCAAATTGTCTCGTTGACACTTTCGATTAAATTGGGTGACAGAAAAATCAAGAAATAACAGATCGGTGTGCAGCTGCTTTAATCAGACCTGCAGAACAATTTGAACCTACTCATATTGTCAATGTTTACAGTTATCTATAAACTAACCCTTCTTCTCAATTGTGAGATTTAACAAACACAATTTAAGATTATGTCTAGGCCGAGATTACGTTGTGAAGCCAGAATCTATCACCAGATTAGGATCTGGTTTCTTTTTCACTGAAGAACGTATGTTCTAGGAACACTGCAATGTCTTCCCAAAAGTCAGAGTCCGATTTCCAAACAAACATGGCTGCTTTGTAGCACTTTGTAGAAAGTTTGCTAAACACACATTTGGAGATCATGTTGAGAGACTACGTAAACATTGGGACCCAGACTTCACGTGGCCTGGATGCAATCTAGAAACACGTTTGCTAAACCTCACTATTATTTTAACAATATGAATATTTTTAATCTTTTGAAAGTTTTTGTGTTACAATTAGGAATACTCAACTATGTACACTCCTAGTCTGTGGACACAGAAGTTAACACAAATTACATAAACATCATGGCTATATTATGACGACAACATATAAACTTTACAGAGAGAATAGTCATATGTAAATGTATTATTTTATATTTGTTACTCCTGCTTTTTTTTTCTGAAAATTTGATACAAGTCCTTCAAATCCTAGATAAGTCCAACAATGGTTCAGCCAAGAGATTTGTAGGCAGAATTTGTTGAGTTTGTAAAAAGTCCAAAGAGCCCAAGTGCAAACTGCAAATCATTTATTTGCAGGATATATAATGCCTGCGGGATATATAATGCCTGCGGGAAATCACAAAAGTTGTCTGACTGCCGCCGTTGCCACTTTCCTTACAGAGGCATGATTTAAATAATTTTCCGGAAAATGAGATTGAAACACCTAAAATATTCTTTATACACAAAAAATAAAGCAAAGCGGAGTGTTTTCAAAGAGACAACCTATATATATGATATCACATCTTATCTTCTTGCAAAAAACACTCACCTTGTGATCAACAGAATGATTCATTATCATAAATTCATTAGTATCCTTTCGCCAAGTTCTATAGAGAGACCAATCCCTGTATTTTAATGGAGCAGGCATTTTTGCTGAAAACAAAAGTTAAGAATCAATACAAATAGAATTCATATATACCATGAGTGATTGAATAATTCCCTAGGCACTTATTATTAAAAAAAAAACAATTTAGGGTCTTATGTACATAGAGTCTTATTCAAAAGGGAGCTTATTTATTTTCCTTAGAAACATCCATTGCATAGTTTTCCAAAGTAATAGTTACTGAAAATTTAACCCTTCTACTTAGTAACACTACATACTGCACATCTACTTAGTAACACTACACACTATACAGTATATGTACATCTATACATCTACTATACAGTATATCTATATCTATGATTACAAATAAAGGACATGTTTTAAAATCTGGTTTTTCTACACAACCATAATAACTGCTTATACTGTAGGTTGTATTCTTTTTGCATAAGGCTTTAATTGAATTTTGAACTTTCATTCAAAATTGAGGCTTATTACAAAAAATCACCCATAAGGTGGTGGGGGCTATTCTGAAGGAGATATTTGGGACTGGAAGCTCATTCGATCGGTTACAGTAAAGAACAATAAAATATAACTCATATTATTCTATTGTATATTTATAGGCTACAAGTCTACAAAAGTATATAATTTCATTGTGTTATTACCTCCATACCATCCTATTACAGTATTTCCATTTAATTTACAAACATCATAAGAGTCAGTCATATCTTTATCCCAAACCTTTCGATACTCTGGATCATGTAAGACATCATATAAGCAGTCGACAGATATACCATCAAACCGTGACATAACCTTAATCATTTTGATTCTCGATTCTTCAGTCCATTTTGTATTGACAGTGATGTCATGTTTATCATACTTTAATGACCATCCATCATCTTCAGTGATAAGCCCATAAAATTGTTCAAAATCTTGATCAGTAGATGGTCTAACTTCATTTACTTGCATCTTCGATGAAAAAGTATGTTTTAAAATGAAACGGTAATATTATTGTTAACTGTATAAATTATAAAAATGCATCTGTATGAGATATTTTATTTATCAAAAGTATCTGTACAGCTGTAAATTATGTACCAAAGGAGAAAAAGGGGAAAAAATTACTTTTGAGACCCCATACTTATAAGAGCATAAAAATAATGGTGAGGGTATGTATGCCACCCTTGGAAGAATACAATACAGTGGACATTACAGGATGTACAAGACAGCACAAATATACTATAGTCAGAAGATAAACAAACAGTACAACTAGGCAAAATCAGTTGCAGTATTAGATGAGGATTAAAGAGGCGAAAAATACTTATTCAGGTCACTTAAGATCAAAGTAATCTATGGAGACAAGTTTTCTAGCCATTGATGGCTGTATCTTATTCCAGGAATAATGGCATTTAAAATCTAATTGAGTTCTTACCAAAATTACCAGTATATATTGATGACAAGGATATTAAACAACAAACCAACCTTTTCTACTACACGAGTGCCTTGAGCAGTGAAGTCAACTGCAAGTAATTTGCAGACCAGGCATCTTATCATGAAATAGTGTATGCAAAAACATATAGCTAGCTATATATTTTGATAATGGATGATATCAGACAATAATAAAATCTGAGGAACTCCAGATTGCCATAGAATTGTAGATTACCTGAGGATGGTGGAGGATGGGATGCCCTTTGAGATTCAAACATCAAATGATGATGAGTGTGATTGCCAAATTTCTATATGCAATAATGTAGCTAGCTATATAATAATTGCAGATGAAAAATGAAAAATGACAAAGTACATAGTATAGACCAGGATAAGAACATTTTGAGGCCCAAATTATGTTGTTGGATGCTTCTTCTGTTAAAAATCTACTTTTCTATGTATATACTCTTTTGTACCATTATAATTATTATATACATACTTATACTTAACTTATGTTATAATATTATACAGCAGAGCTTTGGAGTCTTTTATAATATTCCAGAGAAAGAGCAACGCAGTCTTGGTAGTTTCTTCCCACACCATCTAGCAAACTAAATTTCCATTCTAAACAACCACATAGCTATAAGTATAAAATAATAAAATCACACCATTAGAAAACGTCATGAGCGTGTCCGGTCTGCCGGTGCTTTTTATTTTTGTTTTGTTTACAAGCGTCTACCATGTTTAATTACGTAATCTTTCTAGCACTCATTTGGTGTTATCTTACATGAGAAATTCGAATGCTGCAAAATGGTAGACTGTGCTGCGCTCCATAGCAGATTAGCAGATTTATGATAACCAGCAGAAGCAGCGCTACAGGGAGGTGTTCTTTGAAGCATGTGTTTTTATCCTCTAGCGGACGTTCATTTCAGGATTATTATTAGTATAACGCATGCATTTCAGAACAGCTTGTTTTCCCAGCAGAACAAGAATCTAAGTTAAGTATATATAAAAGAACAACAGAATATTTCCAGCTACTACGTAGTAAAAAGACTTCCCTCTGGGAAACTGTACAGTTTTTTTTGTAAGAACACACCTCTTTTCTCCAGCTAACCATAAGGAATATCCATCCTAGAACACATCGATTATCCAGTTGACGAGATGTCAGCTCCACACTGGACGGCTGTTTCAGACCTGAACTATTTTCAGAGCGATTTTTTTTACATGCCATTACAAATTAGTAATTATCTCAAAAAGTAAATAATATTTTTAAATGGGGTGAAAAGCAAATG